>VYZQ01003647.1:0-13599 GCA_013400655.1 Mystacornis crossleyi | reverse complement strand
GAGCGGGGCCGGCCGTGGGAGCGGTTGGGGGGCGCCGCTGGGGTCGCGGAATGGGCGCGTAGGGAGTGAGGAAGGAAGGGAGGGAGCGAACGAACGAGCGAGGGAGAAGAGCCGGACGGAGGTTCCCGCCCGGCGCCCGAGGCAGCCGCCCCCATCGAGGTCCCCCTCCGCCGCCTGCGGGCTGCGCGCCCCCTCCATCCGCCTCAGGGCGCCGCCGCCGGGATGAGCAGCTCGCGGAACAACCGGGTGATGGTGGAAGGAGTCGGGGCCCGGGTGGTCCGCGGCCCGGACTGGAAGTGGGGGAAGCAGGATGGCGGCGAGGGCCATGTGGGCACCGTACGCAGCTTCGAGAGCCCCGAGGAGGTGGTCGTGGTGTGGGACAACGGCACCGCCGCCAACTACCGCTGCTCTGGGGCCTACGACCTCCGCATCCTCGACAGCGCGCCCACGGGTGAGCGGGGAGGGAATGGAGGGACCTGCACCCCCACGGCGGTGGGTCCGGGGGGCAGCACCCGGGGGTGCTGGGGAGTCCCGTCCTGGGGAGCGGATTGCCCCCTTCTTTTCTCTTTGAGAGGTGCGCCTTTCCCTTGGGTTTGGGCGGGGGAGGGGGGCGCGGGGGAGTCAGGCACCCTCCCTTCTCCCCGCGCGTGGGTGTCTGTCTGTGCGCGTCCGTGTGTGTGTGTATGTACACGCGAACTTGGGACAAATCTACAGCGCGGGGCCGCGGGAACAGGGGAAGTTGTCCCGGGACTGCTAAATTGGGGTAGACAAAGCAAAAGTGATCCGCCACAGACAGCAGGCTCCCGTTGTGGTGGGGAGGAGGAGAGAGGGAACCGAGAGGGTGATACATCAAGGTTTGGGTTTGTTTTCACACCCCAACCCCGCCTTCTTGAATTTATATTTCAGAGCAGTTTTGTGAAATAGCGACAGTCATCCTTGAATCAAGTATAGGGAGGATTGCAGAAGAGATGTGTAGTACCTTTTTTCTAAAGATTACACTAAGTGGTTGAAATACTGTGGTTTTGTGCCTGTAATCAGCACGTTGCCTTTTATCTGTATTACCAGAGCTGCTGTAAAATAGTAAAGGTACTGGGAAAAAAGTGCATTCGTTCCTTCTTTTAACTACTTGGCTGCTTGATATTTATGCTTTAAATCCAGTCATTTTGTACAATGGAAGTTGATCTGCACTGACATTATGCGGCAGTGTTAGTGTTGCAAACACTGCAGGGAAGTGTTCATTTTAGCACCTGTTTTTAGAGTGAAAACTTGCACAGAAAAATATAGATATTGTTAAGTTTCATCAGAAATATTGTGAGGTGACTTTTGGGCTGATCAGGTTTGCCTCAGTAATGAGGTGTTTGGACTGATTTGTGGAGACACTTGGGCTGTACTGCTTTTGTAATGTGTCTTTCATTTAGAACATGATGGAGAGACCATCTTTGTGCCAGCTGTGTGTAATGTTACAGAAAGGAAAATTGTAGCAGTAGGTTGAAGCTAAGACTTTTGAGGAGACAGAATCATGGAATTCATTCTAATTAATTACAAAAAACCTTGCTAAGAAAAAAACCCTAAATATTGCATGGAGGAAATGGATTTAATTTTTCAGTGACTGGGTACCTTCCTCTCTGCTGGCATGATGATGATGGTTTTTTTGGAAATCCTTTTGAAATGGACTTTAAAACAGGAAAGAGGAGTCTTTCAAGTTGTTAGTCCTTGTCTTGCAGATGTTTATGCTTAAAACTTTTACATGTGTTTCATGTCGTGTAGAAACCAGTGGGACTGCTTCTGCTTAGAACTGAAGTGTACGCATAAATATTGCATATGAGCCTCGAATGCTCATTGTTCTAGTCCTGCCTGACGTATTTCTAAGCAGATGGTGTCAACTGTATCTGGAAGCCTAGACTTAATCCTCAGTTTTAAAACAGTCATGGTTTTTTCCCCCTTTTTTGCTTTATTCCTTCTGATTTTCATTTCTGTTTTTATTTTTGTATTAGAATTTTAACTTCTCTTTCAGATAGAACCGTGTATATTGTGACACAGACATTGCTGTTGTCAGGCTTAGCAAAATGGTATTTCTCTTCCTGAGGTTACTGGCAAACGTGCATCATCCTCATGGAACTGTTGTGTGGAACTACCCAGGGTTGATTTTTGTTAGATGGAGTTGCTTTTGAGGTCCTTACTCCCTGGAGATAGGAAGAGTAAAAATCTGTAAAGTAGTAGGAACAAAAGGGCAAAGTTCATTAATGGATTTAGGGTGCTGTCAGTTTGGACTGAAATCCTGAGTTTACTACTGATTCGCTTTGTAGTCTTGTCTAAATCACTTCTTTTCTTCACCTTTTTGTAATGATTGATTTTTTTCCTCCATGATAGTGACTGTCCATTGTTTAGAATAAGGGACTTTGGATGATAGTTTGATACTTTCTCTAGGGACATTAATGTAAGTGGGATTAGGTGACAGGAATTTCTTGTGGTAGTATTAGTAACGATGATGTTGAGCAAGGAAATGTTATAAAATATGGGGTGGCTTTTTGTTTAATGGTACTTAGTGGAGTGTGTTTAAAATGAAAAAAATTCTCTGGTTCCTAAATTTACAGTCACAATGTGATTGTAAGTTTATAGTGAAAATAAATACAGAAGTACAAATATAAAGATTGGTTATTGCTGGGAATTGTTTTTTTTTAGGTATTCAAAACCAGTCTTGATTATAAATTCTTAAAAGTGGTACGTGCAGCCAGAGCTGCTGCTTTGAGTTAGAGGCCTGTGCAGCCAGGAACAGTAGTGATGTATCAGGAGCTTACTTGTGGTATAATAGTAATGTTTGAAGGTCATTCTATTAAAAAAAAAACAAAAGGCAAGTTGAGTTTGATACATGTATGTGCATATTTATGTGTATGCCGGAACTATGCTTCATAGACTTAAAAAATACACTGTTCTTGTCTTTTAGTGGTTGTAGGCTATTACCAGCATTGTGACACTATGTTAACATCCTATAAAACTTTAATAGTCTGAGTGCTAAGATATTAGGATAGTCTTCTTAAAATAAAAACTCATTTACATGAAGAATGTCTTATAAGCTCTTTGCTCCTGATGTAGTCATCTGGGTCATGAGGGACTTGTGATAGGAATTTTGGGGTTGTTTTGGTTATGTCTACCAAGCTTGCTGTATTAGCAGCCCCGTGGTGTGGTCATATTTACCTTGCCCCGCATTGCCTTGAGTGAGACAGAGCAATTGAGAGGGATTGGTAAAGAAAGGATTTGAAAAGAATTGAAGTTTCACACAGAAGGAAAACTTTAGGTAGGTCCTGCGTAGCGGGCTGCTCAGTAGAAAAAGTGATGAGATGTGATACAGTGCAGTGTGGTTGCTCGATGATTTGCAAATAAATGCTGTTTTTTCTGTGAAGTAGCTTTTACCTGGATGTATGAGTCTTGTGTCCCTTTTTTTTTTGGTAGTGTTGTGGAAAAGAAACAAAAATGAGTTTTCTGAGTTGCTGAAGAGAAGCAAGAAGGTTATAAATCCAAGCTTTTTATTTCGAAGGGAAGGCAGCCTTTTGCCTGAGGTAAAGGCCAGACAAGTACCATGTTTTTAGGGAACACATCTGGCTATGTTCACATAATAGTCATGAGCATTACAGAAACTTTTTCTGTTTCTTCTCTTTCTGAAGATTTGCTTTCTATAGCGCTTAGACCAGAATTCATTTGTCACTCATTTCCTTTTTTATACAGTTGGTTCAAATAACAGTATTCTTTTCCTGCTGAAAATATTTACCCAATTGTGTTTGAATAAGGGGAGGTGGCAGAGGGGCTGGGGTCAGGAAATGGAAATCTTGATATAGAATTATCCCCCAGCTGGAATGTGCATCAGTACAGCGTGGAAAGCATTATGTGGTGTATTCTGGTAATATTGAAAATTTAGGTGTTACCTGTGGAAGATGAGTGGCGTTCTGTACTTGCTTTAATTCTTTTTTGTGTCTGAAAGGTCGCATAATTGATTGTGAAGTCAAACATGTTAGAACATTTTAAAAGACAGACCACCTGTGATTTATCCTGCATAATTGTTTATTTGCTCTTTCTTTTAGCACATCAAGTGTAATTTATGGCAAATTGTCTTAGTCAAGGTATCTTTAGTGGCTGCTTGTAAATACTTATAGGAGCCCTCAAAAATTAAAAAATTTAATAGCCTCCTGAGTAGTGGTACTTGGGAGGCCTGGGTTTTTTATATAAACGTGTTCTTTGTTCTTCCTGCCCTTCCCCCACGTCTCCTACGTGATAATCCTCTCCCTTCCTATGTATCTTGTGATACCCTTACCAGCTAGGACATATGCTTTAGCAAGTCTGGCATTTTGTATCTATAATAATAATTGGTCAGCTGGCTGCTTCCAAACAGTGTTATTTAATAGATGAGTTATGTTTGTGGGAACACTGACTGGAGTTTTCATGCAGTTTTTCAGAATCTAACTGATTATCTCTAAGAATTCTTTGTTTTCAGTTTACCTGGAGTCTGGCTGTAGTGTAAAAATTGTCTGGGGTGGAGGAATAGGAAGAACAGAACGTTGTTACTGCTTTTTAAATTGGGGTGTAAACAAATAATTTTCTTAAATTGCTTATGGTATCCCTTACCTGTTGGTAGTATTGTCATTACGGTATGAAGGGATTTTGGTTTGTTACAGTTCTGTAGAGAGTAAGGACTCCATTGGAAACCAGGTTCTGTTTGTTCTGAGAAGTAAGTGAAATCACTATTGGCATCTTCTGTGTAGTGAGTGATGTGGATGACCCTTGTACCTCTGATTTTACTGTTAAAATCCTTTTACTGGAGAGCTGTATATTGCCATCTAATTATCTTCAGTACAAAATAACTATTTGTAACAAATTCAAATAGCAATATGAGCAACACTGCTTTTATTTCCTTTCACAGTGGTAAGAGTGAGCATGGGTTTCAAAAACTTGTGAAAGGCTGTAGAACTGATGTATAAATGAGTGGTGACAGAGGTACGGTGGGGTAAATTATCCAGGGAGGGTTTGGGAAGAGATGACAAAAGTGAAGATAACCGTGGCATTAAGGTAGAGAACTAATATGAAATTCAAATAGTAAAAAGCATTAATAGCAAGTGGAATATTGGATTTTATGGTGTACTAAGGGTGAAGGGACATAAGGAAATGGCAGCTATTTAAAAGTAACTAGGCATGGTGAAAGTACACTTCTCATTACCTGATTTGTTTTGGGTTTTTTAAGTGTATATGACACAAAACCTGTTTCATTTTGAAACAGCCTGGTTCCAGGAAATTTAGAAGGATATTTAGAAGTAGTTTAGAGAGCTAAAGTGCTCTTTTGGTGCATATCTGGTCAGCTACAGGGCTGCTGTTTGAATTTTGAAGTTCTTATGGCACTTCAATTTATTCCAGTAGTTTAATGCAGGCATTCTTTCCTAATATAATCTTTATAACGTTTGTGTTTCTCAACCTTTCCTAAACAGCCTTCTTTTTGAGGAGTGGAAGAGTTTATGTGACAGATAGATTTTGCCTTTGGGTCAGGATTTTAGTTTGGCTCCAGACCCTACAGTTGATCCAATCTCCTGGTTGTTCTTACGTACTGTGCTTTGAGTTACATCGTGAATGGTTTTGGAGCACATAAACTGCCTGGCTTTTTGGTAAAAGGAAATTGAAGTACATGATCTCAGTGCCGATGAGCCTTCAGTCCACTGGGGTAGAACCAAGCTAGTCTGAAGCACTGGACGTAATGTCTCCTGGCCTCGCCCTGAGTATCTGCGGTGCCACTGTCAGCTCCTCAGTGCTGCGTTTTGCTGTGTACACGGTTAAGTTGCAGATGGAGACCGTGGGCATGCAGGTTGTCCCCTGGCTGCCCTGCCCATGGAGGGCCACAGTGGAGCAGCGATCCTCACTGCAGCCCGTGGGGGAGGCCATGCTCTCGCAGTGTTTTCCTGAAGGAATAAAGCTTTTGGAGAGGACCCATGATGGGACAGGGGAAAAGTGTGAGGAGCTGCTGTGGACTGATTCTCCATTTNTAGCAGACACCTGTCCAAACCAGGACAAGTTGTCAGGCTCTGAAATAGGCTGCCCAACCAACAGAAGTGGTTGACTAACCATTCCTGCAAGTATTTAAAAGACATCTAGGCATGGTGCTTAGGGATACGGTTTAGGGGTGATCTTGGTGGTGTTAGGTTAATGGTTGGACTCGATGTCTTAAGGGCCTTTTCCAACCAAAATGATTATGTGGTTTTAATCTATCCTTAAGAAGAAGAAGAAGCAAGGAGATAGAGGAGTTTGGAATGGAGTGCATTTGTCTCTATGAAGAAGATGAAGTATAGGGAGAAGGTGTTTTGGTTTTTGTTTTCCTCACCATCCTTTTTTTTTTTAATTAACTATAAATTTTCCCCAAGTCAAACCTTTTTTGCCTGTGATGGTGATTGGCAAATAATCTCACTTTTAGCTTGACCTAAGATGTTTCATTTTGTTTTCACTCTTTGTCCTGTTGAAGAGGGAGAGTGAGAGACTGGTAGGGCGGGCACCTGACAGCCAGCCAAGGTCAACCTACCACACTTGTGTACCTATAATATCTAGACAAACTTAAATAAATTCTTGCAGTCTTCTTTAACACGTATTATTGATCTAAATAATTTTGTTTGTATTATAACCATGAATAAGAGTTTAGTATCACATAATATGAACAGTATTAGCACCTTGCTTTACCCGTTTATTTAGCAGATGAAGTTTAAAGTATCTCAGTCCACTGTCACCAGAAGCATACAAATCTACTTCTTCCTCCTGATCTCTGGTGCAGTGGTTTAACATTCTGTAACAGGATTACTTGCCTGCTCCTGCCCTGCAATTCTGTTTCTCATGGCAGTAGTGTTGTGCAGCACCACAAAGAGTGGGATTGGGAAACCAGTTCAGCTGGATGTTTTTTCTCCTGACCATTTTCCATCTTGGTATGTTTCTTGATGCAGTTTGCATCTCGGTTCTGCAAAAACCTTTTGCTCACATAGTGAAAAGAATGGAGCAGCATGGTCAGGTGAGGCATGCCCTGAAGTGGGTGTTGCTGCTGGAATCATGTGTCAGGGAATGGATGAAGAAAGGCCATATCAGGATGGTGTTTAGGGATCTGTGAGATACAGATATGTCCCTTTAGATCAGACACTTCAAGTACAGACATGTACTGTTCTTTTTTTAAGTCCCAGACACTACGGTCAGTAAAATGACTTGAGTCAAATATCTTTGTACATTTTTTTTCTTGATCTTTCCTAGAGAAATTTTGCTGAGTTTTTGCATAGCAGCTTTTGCCTCAGTGGCTAGAAATGTTTAGTTTTTATTTAAGTTGGCAGTGAGATGACCTATTCTGTGTCACATGATTCCTGATTATACCTCTCTTTCGCCCTTTTTTCTGCTGTTAGGTCAAGTGGAGGAATACTACAGAATACACAATATACAGAATACTACTACTACCAATTCCTTGTTCTTTCACATCCAGAATAAATGTATTCCTTGGCCAAATGTCTTCCCTGAAGTTCAGCAGGCATTAAAAAAAAGACAATCCAAAGATATGTAACTTCTCTGTTTCTGTGTGAAATACCAATTTAGCAATCAGTTGGAAATAAAAGCAAAACAAATACCACCTCTCAACCCCAAGAACCATAACTAGTTAGACTTTTTAAACAAGGTGACAAAAACACTAGCAAGATATCTCGGTGCTTTTAATGTACCTGCTCTTGAAGAATTTGGTTTTGAAGCAAAAAAAATAGTAAAATGCTTCAATCCCCAGTGCAAGAGGGACGTACTGAGAGTCAAGTGAAGGGCTGCACATGTGTTGTAAAGAATCTTTAAGGCATGTGGTACAGGAAGAGACTGAGGGGTCTTGGTGTTGCTTAGCCTGGAGAAGGCTCAGGGAGATCTTAAGAGTGTATATAAATACGTGATGAATGTTGTAAAGAGGATGGAGCCAGGCTCTTTTCAGTGGTGTCAGGTGAAAGGGCAAGAGGCAATGGGCACAAATTGAAATACAGGAATTTCCATGGAAACATAAGAAGAAACATTTTTGTTCTAGGAATGGTTGAACACTGGAATATGCCGTGTTGCGGAGTCTGTTCTTGGTAGTGCTCAAAACCTTGCCTGGGTATGGTCCTGGGCACCCAGCTCTAGTTTATTCTGCTCTGAGCAGTGGTGGTTGGAAGAGACAATTTCCAAAGGTTACTTCCAGCCTCAGCTATTACATGTTTCTGTGAAATGACCAAACAAGAAAGCATTTCCTTCAGTTTTGCCTCTCCAACTGTTGATTTTTCTTTGCTACAGATGGCTCGGCTGTTGGATGTAAGTGACTAATAGCTTTACAGTGAATTTGGCAGTCATTTCTCAAAGCATCCCTTCTGGAGGGGGCAAAATCCATTCTTTTTCCTCATTTAATTTTAAATTGATCTGTGGTTTTTTTAAGGGGGAGTGACTGGGAAAATTCTGTTATTCTAGCTTCTTAGCACTAGACAGAAATGAGCACTGCAGACTGAACGCTAGTGCTTCTGTCTTCTATTGCTCAGTTTTTTCCAAACAGCAGCAGAATTTGATTTTTCTTTTTTAATAAACTTGTGGCTGTTCACTGAATTCAGAATGGGTGGATGGAAACTCTGTGACTGATCATTTTCACTCTGCTGTAGCTTGGCAGAGCTCTAAGATTAAGTAGTCTTGGGATCAGTTTTTGTGGAAGGCTTGGCAGAGCCCGTGCTGGTGGGTTACATCTGGGCTGTCTCTGGCACATTCTTTGTAAAAACAAAACCAGAATAACAGTAAAATGCTTCAGAAATGGTAAGAGATTTTCATGAAGCTAATGGCATCTACCCAAGAGAGCTTAATTTTTTTCCTGTGAAGAAGAGAATAGAGACAAGCATTTACCTTTTCTAGTGTACAAAATGTGTAAGTCAAGCCAGTAATTTTCAGGCTGCCACACACAGTTGAGCACAGTAGCCTTTATGATATAAAGTGTGTTGATAGCCGTACTCCAGAGATAAAATTCTAGATTGCCCTATGTATTTTTATAAATGCATTACTGACCCTTTAACTTGTAGTTAAAAGGTTTCTCATTTTCCTTCTCTCCCTTGTATAGATGGAAGGAAACAGACATAGCTTTCTCAGTTTTTTAAGCTGAGAGAAGATAGAATATTTTAGGAACAGACTGACAACTGGAGATACGAGGCAGAGTTCACTATCTTTTCCCCTCAGTGACACAGGCTAATAGGGTGTCAGCAGCAGCCTTTCTTTATTGTTTACTTTCTAGTATATGGTTTCAAATTGTAACGGTGTGCAACAGAAGTCTGTGTAGTGATACAGCAAAGCTTTTATTTTTTTATTTCTTTTTGTTTTCCTTCCACAGGTATCAAGCATGATGGGACTATGTGTGATACTTGTCGACAGCAGCCTATCATTGGCATCCGATGGAAATGTGCTGAATGCACGAATTATGACTTGTGCACTGTTTGCTATCACGGGGACAAGCATCACTTGAGGCATCGTTTTTACAGAATTACCACACCGGGAAGTGAAAGGTAAAACCTAACTTTCTCCTCATGAAATCAAGTAGGAAGAGGTATTTGTAGTTAGCTTTTAAACTGAACGTTGGGTTACTGAAATTTGGATTAGGTAAGAGAATGGCTTGAGGTTAGCTTCTGTTTCTGGGTCTACCCCTTCTGAATGAGAATAGCTAGGGTAAGTCTTTGGATCTTGGAAAACATGGAAATTTTATGAAGAATGGAGTACAGGAAAGAGTTAGGAGATGATTATTCAGTTTTGCTTAATTTCCTTGAGGTCTTCCTAGTTGTGTTCTCATATGGCAGCTTTTAAACAAAGGCAGTTACCCTTATGTGTAATCACAAAAAGATTTGTCAATGAATTTCTGAATGTGAAAGTGTAATTAGGTTCAGTAATGGTGTGGACAGACTGAGGGAAAATACCCTCCTTGAAGGTTATGGAAAACAGAATGATCTGGGAATAAATACTTGGACTTGAACTGCTTAAACTGCTCACTACAGGAAGCAGGAAAAGATGCTATGAAGGGTTGTTTTACCCTTACCTTGGTTTTCATATTCTTAAGCTATCATCTCTCAGTGGAGAACTCAAAACGGCATTTAGTGTGTTCTTGCTTAGCTGTTCTTAACTTTAAACAACTTGTCTCAATCCAAAGCCCTTCTTTGTCTTGATTTATCTACCAGTTAAGTGAGAACAGTGATATTTGCCTGCTGCTAAATACCTGGAGAGCTATGGAAGAACACTGCATGAAGGCTACACGCTGTGGTGTCACCTCTGTGATAGGTTTCCTGAATGTTCTTTCATTAAATCATCAAAATCTTTTTTTTTCGATATGCTACTTGTTTGAATGTGACATCTGTAAGACAACATTTATATCATCTTCTTGGAGAAGTTAGATTTACAAGTATGCTGTAAATCAGTGATGTGCTTTAATCAGTTCTTTTACAGTTAAGGGAAGAGGCTGGAGCGCACAACCTGAGGTTTCACATTGTGTCTTGTAGGGTCTGTGTTTATATTCTCAAGCGTTGCTTAAAAGTTTTAACTGTGGCTCAGATGCCCAGTTCAGTGGCTTAATCAAAACGTAAAAACTTTCCTGTTGGTGTTGTTTTGGAGGTTCGCACCAGTAGATGTAGGTACCAAATGGGTAGGATAAACTTAGGCTTAATTGGAATGTTGAATGCAGAAGACGACTTAAAAGTTGTACTTAGAAATGCTGGCTTAATGTAATTAAAGGAGGATAGGTGACAAAATACAAATTTGTTTTATTTCCTTTTTAAAAGTCTTGTTGCTTTTGAGAATGCTTGCTAGACTTTTTTTCTTTCTTAAGCTGAAGTTGCCTTTGTAGTTTTAAGAGGTTGGTTATGGTGAATACAACACAAGTTTTAGTTTTGAAGATAATTGTACACTGTGTATAATACTGGTGGAAATTTTTTGCATCTTGTCACTGTCTCCCGTTCTTTCTTTACTCTCACTGAGCTCTAATCTAGAAGGCAGCTTCTTCTGCCACGGAGCTGTTTCTATTGGATCAAGCTTAGCTGAGAAAAAACGATGGAAGGTAACTGTTTTAGGGAGGAGAAAAGGGCAAAACAGCACTGTTGAATTTGAGGGATGTCTCACAGGAAAAAGGGCAGGAAGCATATAAGAACGTTTTGATGAAGGGGAGCATAAGCTCTTATTATTTTATTTTCGAGTCTGGGATATGATATGGGTGGCATAATGAAGTAATGTATGCAGGTTTGTGTCTCAGCTTTGTAGGTGTTGACAACTTTTTAAGAAGCTTCTCTAAACAAGATTTTTATGTGTTTTCAATAACTCTTCTATTTTTCTTAGAAAAAAAAATGACCAATATTTTCACGTGCTCTTTGCATTGATTGTAACAGTTGAACTTTCTCCTTGTGTGCCATCTGCTGGATGTTAAAAGTTAGCAGGAGGCTGAGAAATTTCCTGAAGTGGTCAGGAAACATTCCGAATGTCAGCTGAACAATTCTTTTGTCTGGCAACATGTTCCTGGCATGAAGTAAGAAGCCTTGTTGCATGAAAATTGGTGGCTTTTGAGATGATTATTTCTAGTTAAATAATTGTGAACGATTCTGTTTAGGCTTATCTACTTCAGTCCTGTTGAAATCAGAAGGAAAGGAAGAGGTTTGCTTTAAGAAAACCACAGTATGACTGAAAAAATGGATGCTAATATATTGACTTAAATTTGCCAAGAGATGCTATAAAAAGCATGTAGAAAATAAACTGAGGGAGGAGGGAAAAGAGCTGCTCTTAATAGCATAATTCTGAATAAAAGTGACAGGGCAGTTGTGGGACAGAAGTATTGGCTTAGAGTGCACCTAAGAGAAACAGAAATGTGTTTATATGACTGCATGTACTTTAATGAGTGTAATAATATAAGTACAGATCTATATGCAAGCATTTACAAGATAAATGCTGGTAGTAGGAAGTTTGGAGAAAATTTGTTAGAATTACAAACTAATTATAAACATACAATAAATCAGATTTTGGAAGCTCGTGGGTTTTTGTCTTGTGTGCTGCTTATGTGATTCATGCACTGAAATCTGCAGTTGTGGGTTATTTTTGTTTTAAGATGCTCTCCTCTCCATCCCCAAAGATTTGTTTTGGACTTCCTTTATTATCTTGACATTTGTGGGTTCTTCTTTTAATAACTTCAGGGTATTGTTGGAGTCTCGACGTAAATCAAAGAAAATTACAGCAAGAGGAATCTTTGCAGGTGCCAGGGTGGTGCGAGGAGTTGACTGGCAATGGGAAGACCAAGATGGTGGCAATGGACGTAGAGGAAAGGTAAAAATAAAACTGGTTTAAATGAGAAGATGCACTTTTTTGTGCTCATGTACTGGCCTCAGTGGTCTTTTGAATTGTAGAGTAAAAATACAATCATAAAAGTTACTATTTTAATTGGCCAGGCATTTTTTAATCTTATCCTGTAATACTTAAGCATTTAGAAAGAGGAGGGTGTGTATACCATAGCCCCTTCTTTTACGTTTTAATTTGCATTTTTTTACAATATCAGCACAGAATTTTTTTAATTATTAAATTTTTGTCATGGTTGTCCATTTAAGACTGACTTTAACAACATTAAGATCTTGAGCATATTTCAGCATTTCTAGAGGGCTGGTATAAAAACAGAGCTATCAAGAGTAGCCCTTTCTAGTCATCACTGCATTCTATAGTTTTATTGCTTGTGGGCCAGTACATTTGTGTATCTCGTGCTCTTGGTTTTCAGTGCTGGCACCCTAGGATTTTGTTTTTCACCTGATGATTATAGGGACTTCTCCAGTTTAAAATTAAAAGCTTTGTAAGTTTTGGGTGTGAATATTATGTTACTGACTTAGGACAATACATGAGTGCTTTTGATGCAGTGCTACAGTAAAAATATTTGGATTTATTGAAAATTTTATGGAATGATAAGTTACTAATCATAACCCTTGCACATTTTCCTTTTGCAACTTCCGTTTACCTTGAGAACTAATGAAGGTTTGTTATAAGTATGAACATACAACAGGCAGTGTAAAATATACTGTGACTTTTATCACCAAACTTGAGAATTGGATGCCATTATATCTTGGGGACCTGGTGGTTTTTGTTGAATTTTTTTAGTACGCTTAAACAGCATTTAAAGGAGAGTGAAAAGTTCCTGAATATGATATTCAGCCTATTTTATGTTCTTGTTCAGCTTATTTTATATCCTAGACTTTTATGGAAGCCTTAGGACTCTTGGGGATTTCATTTTGAACGTTCCTGAAATAGTAACTTTAAATCTCTTAAAGCAAGGGATATTTAAATGCAGCTTTTTTCATCTCGATTATTTACCCCTTCCCATATCAAGATACATTGAAATCTCTGAAGCTTGGTGAAATAAGAATCTTCTCCTGCATGGTCTGTTTTGTGTACTAAATTTGTGTTAGACAAATTGTTTGCCTATACATCTAAAAATATATATAAATGCTTATACATGTTTTTAAATGAGGAAAGGTATGTTGTAGATAGCAGAAACACTATTTAAATAAATAGAAATACGAGTGAAAGCTAATTCTGGAAACAGATTTTTTTTTT
>VYZQ01003642.1:84962-99643 GCA_013400655.1 Mystacornis crossleyi | reverse complement strand
CTTAGCTTGCATTATTCCAAATTTAGGTTGTTTTCATATCAGCTGCAACCTTCACAGCAAAAAAAAGAAAAAGTCTCCAACTGTTTAATACCCAAGGTGTAAACCAGCTCATTAACAAAAAAAAGATCAAAGCCTTGAAGTAATATCATTTCCCACCCCTCTCGCTCAATACTATGGATTAGTGAAACTCTGCCTCCATCTGGCAAACGGACACCACAGCCAACTTGTGATGCAGCGAAACAATCTGACGCACCACAAAGCTCTGGCACAAGCCATTGGCCTCAGTGAATGGAAGATTTTCAGTAAATGAGAGACTTCACACATGGAATTTGTTGCAGACCCATTGCTGCTACTTGATGGCTTCAGATGAAATGTGTGGTTTAGTACTTAGGAAACTCAAAGTGGTTTAGTGCTTAGAAAAATTACATATATCTCTGGCTGCCTGTTTTTTGAGGTAGAGATTAAAAGCTAGAGGAATGATATTGGGAAAAAAAAAGTATTAACAGAAGGCACAGACCGTTTTATGGGCTACTCAAAACCAAACCTGGCCCAGCAGGTTGGGACTGTGTTAGTATAACATCAACTGCAAATATTCAGTTTTATTGAAAGTAATTGAAGAAGACAGTCCATACAATTATCTCAAGTAAATTCTTGTGCTGTTGTTCTGAGCTGAAAACCATATTTTATGGACAGCTTCATATTCATAATTTTTCGTCTCAGACGGAACAGTTAATTTTATAAGACACTGAGCTGAACAAACACTAAAATCCTAGGTGACCTTTTGGGAGAAAATGACCCTTTGAATTTTATTTAACAGAACATGTTAGAGCCAGATTTAGGACTACTGGAAGAACAGAAGAATATTTCTCACAGCCCTTCTTACAGTACTTTGCAGATAGAGGTGGCGTTTTCTCTTTCCACCCCAAGGGTTTCTATCTCCGTTTCATCTCTGGGCAATGGAAGCTCCTCCAGCCCCATAACTCAGGAGGTTTGGGGCCATCCAGCCCTGGGTTCTGCCCACTCAGCCCAAGGCCCTGCACAGCACCAGCTGCTGCTGCTTCACCAAGAAGTCTAGGTACTAAATTTCAATTTGCAAGTTTTTTGCGGGAATTGATCTATCCAACAAAGATGCACAAGAACACGTCTAAATAGTTGTGACGATAGCCCTAATTACTCAAGACCTAATTGGGGTTAGTAGTGGCTATGCCACTACTGCATAGTGGTGAATGCAAGTGTTTTCCTGTTTTCGCTGCTCACAGTCCTGTGGCCACAAAGACTTCAATTATTTACACCCATTTGGTGGTAAATTGGACCCAGAAGCTACTCCTAGGACTGGAAGATTAACCCTGAACATTCATTCTTTCCTCACTCATAGCAATGCAAGGCAGAAAACTAAAAAATACATTTATTCCCACAAGTAACAGCACAACATTCATATCTTTGATGTATATTATTTATATATTATATAAATACCTACATCTATATCTCTATATATATCAATATTTTGCAACTTCAATTACCATTTTTCTGGGTTATTTCAATTTCTCTCTTACCTAAAGACATGTATATGTTGCACATCACAGATTTCTTAAAAGTAACAGCCAATAGGTAAAATAGATACTGTCATCCTTGAAAAGCCTCAGTCAGTAATGAAAGTTCAAAGAAGTAGTTAAGTTATAATACCAATAAAACAGTGACCCGTAAATTCTCTATAGTTTTACTGGGTAGTTAAAGACCTATAACCCTTTAAAGATTATAAGCCACATATAATTTTAAAGTTACTTACTATATTTTTAGCCATTATCCATTAATAATGTAACTGATTAACTATATAAATATTTTCACAACTCATGGATCCTAAAAAATAATTAGACCTCAACTGCAAATGGGTAGTTTCTGAAAAACCAAATCTAAAGAAATTTCAAAAATCAAAAAGATAATATATCCCCAAACTGACAAATAAAAAGAAGAAGGATAAATTAAGGTGGCCCAGCTTTTGCTATGAGCAGCGGCAAATCTCCACATGATCAAAGTTAGGATTAGGTCAAGTGAAAAAGTTATTCTTTAGCAACAATACTTGACAGAGGGAACACTTGTGTTTAGGCATCTTATGAGGGGGATCCCCACATTAGATCCCAATATACAGAAGAGGGCTTGGATTGGCTTAAAAAGTTCACTAACAAGAGGCCTGCGCAACACTGTGTTCACGGTCAAAATGAAAAACACACAGTGGTTCATCAAAAAAAGCTGCAAATAGAAGTTCTTGCTATATTTAGTTGGATTTACTGGAACCCATGCCTACCCTAATTCTCTAGACTGTCCCTGTGGGCAGAAGTTAACCCTGACCTTTGCATCTTGAGGGTGAGTGAACAGTTTCCACAAACTTGTGGCATCAGCACTGAGCAAACAAAAGGGATCAGACCCCTCCTAGTATAAACACACAGCAGATTCACACAGCCATACAAATGGAGCATGTATCCTACAGCAGGATTAGCTTTTTTTTTTTTTTTTTAAATTTTATTTTAACAGTCAGGACACTTACATCGGAATTGCAGTTATTCATAGAGGACTAAAAAAAAAAAACAACACAAAAAAAACACCTTAAACAAAGCCCCCAAAATTATACTTGTAAACTACTCTTGCTTTACCTCTACAGGCAAATATATTCCTCTATTCATATTCATCCCTGTCAGTGTAATATGGTACCTAATATTTCTTTTTCCCATAGAAGAAAAAAACAAACAAAATAACCCAAAACACAACTACAAGAAGTTTTCAACAGCCACAATTCTATAAGAATATATTCACCAAATTATTGGAGATATAAGCCATCATTCACAAGAAAATACATAGCTACTTCTAAAAATGAAGGAAAAGATAACTCTGGAAATATAATACTACGTGATAAAAAGTCTCCATCACATTAAGAAGTTTCCACTATGGAACAACACTCAAACAGAAAAAACAGGGATATGGGCAGATGTTTTAAATCACACATTTAGCTACATAAAAGACCTCACATTCCACATCAGCTGGCACAGAATCATTCACTGGACAGCTGCTCATGTTCTGCTTTCTCTTAAAGGTGAGCTACAAAGCTGAAATGAAAATCAAGATGATTTTAGATGTGTGAGATGAATTCCCTCCTCCCCCATAACCAGACAAATGCTGGCCTCCTTCAGGTACCAGTTGCACATACTCTGCAGCCTCTGATCCAGGGCAAGCATTTCCCAGAGGATGGAGAATTAGCATCCTCCCCCCTCACAAATATAACTATAAACTATGCCAGGCACATTGTCCACATGAAGCTTCAAGTGGCTTCAAGTCTATATCTCTTCCTATTGAGCCCCTAATAATCCCAAGGGCCCCTGATATGGGCTTTGATAATAATGTGCCACCTCACTGACCAGGGCCCTAAATCTCCTTGAAATAATTGCTATTACATGAGACAACATCATCACATCAAAATCATAATTTTCCAGAGTATGTTCATCAAACTTAGTATCCCTAGACATTCCCTGAGATTTCTACTGATACTGAAAAACTTGCCTATTTTTAAGTTATTTCAAAAGTTTGTGAACAAATCCTCCAAATGCAACTAATTATGCCTTTGTTGCTTTGGAATTCACATTAAGAAAAGGAAAAAAACGAAAAAAATGAAACCCCCCCACATACATTCAAGACTTAAAAGCAATTAATTAGATAAATATCTTCTTAATGTCTTTTCAAGGACTTTCCAGATCTCAAGTCATGAAAGGACGCGCTAAATAAAGAAATGGGAAATCATATAATCTGCAGGCACAGGTCCACACTGCACATATTTTGCCATTTCAAGAGAAGCATTCCCTCTAATGATCTGTGTATAAATTGGACTGATTGACACTTGGAGCACCAGCTTTTAATGATATTCACATTCATAAATATGCATCATATCACAGATTAGGGCATGCAGCTACCTACGGTGCATGCTCTATTTATCAGTACCCTTATTTACATTACATGTATAAAATTGCACCAACTTCATCTGTATTGGAACTAGACTCCCCACCCTCCAAAGCACCACTTAGGTTTTCTCCATTTTCTTCCAAGTGCAAAGCATAATGAGCTCCTTGTGGGAACTTAAGAAGACTTAAAATGCTTAAAATAAAGACTTTGTAATTCATTAACAAGTAGGCTGCTGTGAATTTTGTCTTTGAGACTAATTCACACTCAAGGCAAAATCCTTCCCTTAGATCTGCATGACTGATCTCAGATCAGATATTCTACTCCTTTTATAAATGAGCCCTTTTGGAGATTCACATATGTACCAAAGATAGGACACAGATCTGGCATCTGGCCCCAAAGGAAAGGGCTAAATCTCAGCATCCTATCTCAGCATGAAAGAACTGCTCCCACAGAGCTCTGGTAGATTTTCCATATGATTCACATTCTACATGAGAGGGAAACCAGTATCTCTGGAGGATTTTCCCCAAAGTACAAGAGTCAGCCTCAAAAAAAAAACATTATCAAATTTAGGTCACACCTCTGCAAATGGAGAGGTTCAAATCTTCAAGTGGAATTTTGGAGTCTCAGCACCACACCACAGCCCAGCAGCCCAGCTGATGTTTCACTTACCAGCTATTTCAGGGTATTTCTTTTACTTTTCTCCATTTCAGCGAACATTTTCCACTGACTATGAGAAGCATTTGTCCTGATAAAAGATTTTCTGGAAGTGCCAGGTTGCACACCTGCAGTTTTACTTGGAAACCACTCCCTCTGTTCAGATTGATATAACTGTAGAAGAGAGCTGACCACAAGAAATTCACAATTCCAGTACCTCTGCTGTAAAGCAGAATGTATTTGAGGAAGTGTCTAAGGACAGTACTTTGGAACACAAAACCACATGTCATCTGTGTTTCTAGTGGAAAAAAAAAGAAGGCACTCAGACCTAACTGCTGCTATAAATATACATGGCTCCATAGCTAGGAACAGATAGGGTGTGTTGGTCCGTGTATCCAGTGGTGGAGCTATTGCCAAAATTCTCATGGAATAGGTGGCAAATGTTGGTGTTCTCGGTCAGAATTAACAATTTCTACCCTACAAACCACTCACAATTTTATATTTACATACATATCAAATTCTTTTTCCAGGTAGGTAATCTAAGGATACCTTGAACAGAACAAAAAACTCCCTCTGCTCATCTTGTCAAAGGACACTTTTAGAACTCTATGGAATCCATCCATTAATGGATGATACCTTTGTGTTTCCCAAGTTTTAAGGGATCCAGCATCCACTGAGTTGTATTTATAAACTTACACACTTTTTTCTGGGTGTTTTGTTAGTTACTACTGGTCTTGAAGAGAAGTAAAAGGAGGCCTTCAGCTTACTACTTATATTGGAATATATTAATTAAAACTGCATTGTGGTAGAAGGGAAAATTTACCCTGTTGTTCAGAACCACAGAGTACATGGCTGCCTTTCCACTTTCAAGCACAGTTAAAAAACTCTGTGCCTTTATTTTATTATGCTTCTATTACAGTAGGTGGTAGCTCCCAGTTATGGAGTTTGAAGACAAAGGTCTACTTAATTTAGTTTGTGAGAAATATCTTATAGATGGGGAAAAAAAACCACATCAAAGAAAAGGCAGAGGTGTTTGAAATTATGAAGAAACAGAAGGTGGACATCTACATAAGAAAGAATCAAGGATATAAGGTGAAATATAAAGCAAGGAAAAAAGGAAGATGAAACCTCTTCTGACTTCAAACATATTTCACAGAAATGTAGCTTCTTTTCATCAGAAGCACATCATTATCAAACTTTTGGATACTTCTAGTAACACACTGGGATTTATATTGCACTTGACACAGAAATATTTTGATTTGGACTGAAATAGTGTTTCGCTTAAGAAAATTTTCTCCAAATGTCTTCAAGAAAAACTTAAAATTGTTGTGACTTTCTTCTGAAGTGGCATTAAAATAAAATTTGAAATCACACAGTACTGTGTTTAAACAGAAATCTTACATTAAAAATTTTCTCTCTCACAGAGTTTGATGACAAAAAAAGTTCCCAGCTTCTAATCCTATGACAAAAATATAGGACTATTCATCTGCCATAATTCCATTATTGCATGTTACGGATGGCAGAAGGAGGTGGAAAGGATTGGTTGTATGTCTATTACAAATTATGCTTTTAGATACACAGAGTCTTTTGCGGACAGGTTTTTACCTGACACTGAAAATGGTCAAACATAAAAACCTGTATTTGAAATAGAGTTTACAGACACCAAGTGAGTCATACATACATCTTCATCAGGAGACCTTCCCCAGAATGATCATGTTTAATTAAGGATTCTGTAACTCTTATTCTTTGGGAGATAACAGTTATTAAAGTGAATGGATGTGTCTTCCTTGCGTGTTTCAACCTCAGGAGAGAATGCTGCCAGTGAGGCTAAACAGATAAGCAGATCAGTGTATCACACTTAAAAAAGATGAATGAAACACTTAGGATTTAGCAAGGTATTTATCAGATAAATTCCACTAAGAATGTAGGTTTTGGATTGCTTTTATGGTCCATTTTCCTGATGGTATCTGGCAGGCTCTCCAGGTATAGCAGTGTGCATCAGGGAATGGTCTCACGGGCTATTATTTTAAATGGCTTGCTGTAAACAGCCTATTGCACATAAAAACCATTCCACATAGAATTTGGTGGATAAGCGCGATGGAGTCTCAGAGGTTATTATTCTCACCAAAAGACAATAGTTGATTTTTCATTTCTTTCTTTTGCTTCAGAGCTTTGAATGAATTTTGTTGTGAGACTGTCAAAGCACTTCACACTTGGCATGTGAATGTAATTATGCCATTCACAGGAAAGTCATGTAATGTTGATTACACTTGGGTTTACGACTCCAAACCGCTTTATGAAAGCAAACTAAACAAACACAAACAAATCTAACATGTCTCCCTGTCTCCAGAAGCAGAATCTTCCAGGACAGGCAAGAACTGATGGGTATTTTAGCAACAGGAAGCTCCAGTCTGAGAGGTACAGCTATTCCTCAATAGCACTGGCTCAGTGTTACCACTAACAACAAAATCATTCGGGATATTTTTGTTTGTGTCCCTGCAATCCTGTAGTCTAATATAAAACAAACAAACTATCCCCCAAACAAAGAAAGAGAAACCTAAAAGAAAAGAAAAGAAAAAAAAAAAAAACCCTAACCAAAAAACCCACCACGAAATGCCGCCAAGTTCAAAGACTAGGACCTAGGAGAGTAAGACGTATTTCTAGGAATATATGGAACTGTGCTATAACAATTATGATTGTTCTGTCTGACTGTGCATTTGAATTTTGCCAAAACAAATCACCTATATACCGAATATTCATTATCCTTCTCAGAATTAAAATGCCTACCTCTTAAAAAGATGGAGCAAGCCTTCTTGAGGATGCAGTCCTGTTGTTTATGGTGACCCAAAGGATTTTGTCAGGGTTCTCTTGCAAACTTGCTGGGTATATCAACATTTCATATCAAATGGGAGGAGAATCAACAAGTCACACAATATTAGACAAAAGGTACCAATGGCAACAAGGTCACACTGCATTTCTACAAAGAGAACAGGCAGATGTAAAACCAACAGACCCCTTCATTTACTGCCCAGTCTTCACATGGTGGCACTAAGCAGAACTTTTCAGAACACAGGATGACCACCCAAGTGCTGGCTACTGGAAAGAATTTTATTAATACAATACCTCTTAATTCACCTAAATCTTTATTGTCCCCTCCAGTGTTTTTATTATAAAGGAATTCACTTTTACTTCAAATGGCAGGGGCAAAGTGTTAAGTTTAAATCAGGAAATTGAGAGGAAGAGTGAATAGACAGACTAAGGTGGGTCTCCTCTTTTAAGGTATCATCCAGAGCCCATTAAAGACCTCCTTTAAATTGAATTGATTTGGCACCAGGCCCTTGGAACGTTTTCACACTATTGGGTAGATAATTGCATCTCCAATCTAAGCACATTTAAATTCTAGCTTTTTTTTTTTTTACCTGTGAAGTCCTTTCTTTCTGCTCAAGTATTAGAGGAGTCCAATAGGGGATTAGATAGGATACCAGGTCAAACAGCTTCCCCGTCCTTTTAAAAAAATCAAAAAAAATCTTCAGCAGTTTTCTTCTCATGCAGGGTTCAAGGCTCAAAAGAAATTTTTATACTGGTCATCAGAGGACTCAGCTATTGGGACTCTTCTCTCTGATAGTTCTCTCTTTGCCCACATCCTTTAAGTGTTTTTCTCTCAGTGCATTTTAAAAACCTCACCTTTCTCACAGCCAGTGGTCCCTCTTGCTTTCATGTGTAGCATTTTTTTTCAGAGTTATTAGCTTTTTTTCAACTATTCACATTTCTATCAGCTCCAAAGTCAGTATTCACAATAGAGAGGAAATCAGATGAAAGATAAAATTTTGGGGAGAAAAGACCCTCAATATTCAGGTTCTGCATCTACCCCTGACTTTCAACCAGGCTCTGCACATGCAGACTTTCGCTTTCAGAATGAACTCCCTTGATACAGCAAACAGATCCCAGCGGTGTTTTCATGAATTATGCTCAGTGATCCTCCCACCTTCCCCCAGGAAATCTTGCCACTGCCAAGACTGGGCCGCCAACACTGAAAGCTGTACTGATGAGAACAGGCCAGAAGCAGCACAATGTCTTCTCCATTCAAGAAGAATCTACTTTAACACTTTAAAGAAATTTAAAACAATAATTATCTTTTGAACTTCTCCTCCTCATCAGTAGTTTTTTTGATGGAGNTTCCCGGCTTGGGCAAGTTAAGCTTTCCCCACATGCTCCCCGACCTCGCTCCGGAGCACCGCTGCCAGCTCCGGCCATCGCTGCAGCAAAAGGGAGAGTGCCTTACAGCCCCAGCAGCCGTCGCTGCAGTCTGATTCCTATTACTTGTTACTGCCTTAGTTATTGTTGTTTTTTTTGCTTTGCCTTGTTGTACATATATATAATATATATAAGTAAAGACCTGTTATTCCTATTTCTGATATATTTGCCTAAAAGCCCCTCATTTTCAAAACTATAATAGTTCGGGAGGAAGGGGGTTACATTTTTTCCATTCCGGGGTGGGAGGGGGACTCCTGCCTTCCTTAGCAGACACCTGTCCAAACCAGGACAGTGACTCTGAGACAAATGGTGTTTTTTGTGCTGAATAGGAGAAGTTAATTGAAAAAAACTTTTTTTTTTTGAATACATGGAAAGTAGTACACAACAATACCACAGCAGAAGTTTGCTTAAGTAGTCAGAGTATCTGTATATTATGAAGCAGATCATGCAATGAAAATGCTTCTCAAGCGCTTTAAAGTCCTTCTCTAACATAAATCCCCACAATGGTTATCTTATAGCCCAAAATCTCAATGCTACAGGAAAGTCTTCCCTCTCACCACCTCCCACAGTACCCCCTGGCACAAAAGCCTGACCTCAGCAGTTACAGGTTTATAAAGCAGCAAATATCATCCAGGTCCAAAACCAGAGCCTGCCGTGGGTGACCTGGGAGCTCCCAGGAGCCTGAGAGCCGCTCACATCCTACAGCACAGCAGAGCAGGAGACTCTGGGTTCTCCCTCCTATCAACTCCTGCTAAAGTCTGGAGGACTCCAGATCTTGCATAAGAGTTGATCATCAGTTCTTTGCCTTGAGACAGGCAATATCTACCAGATCCTGAAGAGTCTCTGATTTAGGGAAAAAAAAAGAGTGTGACACACAGATGTTAGAAGGTTACTGACCCTGTGGATAAGATTATTGTTGGGAACATTCCTGGATTAGTTCTGCGGACATATTCTTACACAAAGGATTTATTTCACATTTCTGTCATTCAGCTGGTATTTTTAAACAGTATTTGAGCTCCATGTATTATTACAAATTAATTTCTCATCATCCTCCATTGCAATTTCATTAGAACTTCTTGATATGAACACTCACAAAATTCTAACATGAAACTCAAGCAGATCCACAAAGTTTATGTTTACAGATTGACACAAACACTAAGTTTAAATATATATTATTTAGCACACAACAACTTTGGTTTCATATAGATGCCCCACAGCTGAATTTTAACTCACTGACACTCACAGAGGTTTGTAACTCACCTTCTAGTAAATCCATTGTTGGCCATTTGTTAAAATAGTCTGTACAAAGTTTTTGAAAAACTGACTTCCCAGAAGCAGTCGGTGGTGACTGACTTCAATCTAGAATACATCCAAACAGAAAAAACTAATACACAGTGAAGGTGGGATAACCAGATTTGATGCATCTTGTCTCAAGCTTCAAGATCGGGTTTTGAGGGACCAAACCACTACAACCACAAACAGTCAAAACTGTAGAATAATATTTCTTAAAAAAAAAAAAAAACAAAACTGACTCTGGTTTTCATTCTCTTATTTCCACATGCCTCCAAAGATGAAAAAGCATGCAAAGACCTACATTTGCCAAACATTCCTTAATTTCTTCCTAATTCCACGCGAAGAAGTGGCCTTTATTGCTAGAGTGAATTCTGCAATTCTGCTTATCTTCAATTTAAGACAAGGTAATTGGGCTTGAAGTAGTACTGTCACCACATTACTAATATACTTCAGGTTTCTTTTGATATTTGTATGAAAAACAGTACCAATTAATCTACAAATAGGACTCATTTTGTATTTTAAAGGTATAGGTGCATGCAAGATTTATAGAGAAACAGACTTACAGACAATATGAAGATTAACTCACATAAGAGTAGTATTACAAGAATTTAACAAAAAGCCCTCACAAGTGAGCAGAGCAGTATTCAACTCCAAAAAGAAGGGGGGAAAAAATCATAAATAGCTGATAGTTAGTTAAAAATAATTTCAGGAAACAGAGTCAAATAGAAAATTCTTATTTCCCCACTCCTACAGCTTTAAGAAAGTATTGAGTGGAGTTTTAACTTGAAAAAACAAACAAATCTAGTGTTCTGGTCTTATCTGTAAGTCTCAGTCATCTACACCTTTTTATGAAACTGATTTGATTTAGAAAAGATGCTAAATATAATTTTCAAATGAATCAAGATGATGTGCTCTGCTAGGAATTCACCAGCCCACAAAATAGAGCTCATTTGAAAGACAAGGTCTGTACTCCATGAGTCATTAACACATTCAATCATTCTGGATAAGATTCATCAGGAAAAAAAAAAAAACAAATCAAAACCTCATAAGAGCAATGTGTACACACATCAGAAATGAGTGATGCAGAGGACTGCAAATGGAAAACTTACTTTTTTTTTCTGAATCCACTGGTTTTGGACTCACAATAGATTTAAACTATACTATATATGTGTCAGGCACACTTAGTTTGATAACATTGCAAAATTGTAAAACTGTTAAGTTTTATAACAATACAGCACAATCTTCTATTCAGAATTCTTTTCTATTAAATAATCTAATCTCACATAAGCACTCCTCTGCACTCAAGAATTGATGACCCTATATTATCCAACCCCCAACCCACCCTCCACAACTCCAGCCAGTGAATCCAAATACCCCACACGTGGACTTCATTCCAGAGACTTAGAATATGCTTTGTAAAACTATAGGAAAAGGAAGAATACACCAATTTTTTTTTCCTCAATACTTTCAAGCCCTATAAAGTTGTATGAATGAGATTCAGCATGATATATAGATTTATGGATTCTCTTAACATCTTAATGTACAGCAAGATATTTCATTATATTCATATTTATACTTAAAATAATCAGCAGAAAGGTTAAGAATGGGCACAAAAAGCTCATTTTTTGTGACATCTTCCCAAGGTTATAGAGCCCTTCTTACAACTGCCTTCTCAAAGAAACTGATGCTCAGAAAAGCTGGGAAGGTTTTCTGGGACACATTGTCATTTTACAGTAACTTGAAGTGTTGCTTTAGGATATTCCCCAGGGAAGAGGGAGAAGACAGTGATGCAAAGTCACAAATTGCAACTGAAATCTTTGGTCCACTTTACAGCCCATTCTAAAAAAAATGCAATTTTATCGCAAAGTAAAATAAGAGGAGTAAAAACACCCAGTATTTTCACAAAAAGCAGTGCCACTCCTGTGTCTTGGCAAATAGACAGATGGCACCTATGTTTTCAAAGGAAGCGCTGTATAAATAAAGATGGCCCAGGTTTAGAACTGGTGCCCTATAAAAATCACTTGCCTGGTGCAGCAAAGATCCGCCATATAACAACAGACTACTCCCCAAGAAATGAAGTGTTTAATATTCTCAACTGCTAAAAAGAGGGAAGATTTCTCTCTTCTACCTCCATGCCACCAGCAAAGCCACACTGAGCCAAGCCCCTGCTGCTCTCCCAAGGAGTTTAAGTATTGAAACTTCAGAGACTGAAACCAAGCAATCACAGTTCCACATCTGTAATGGAAATGCCACTAGGAAAACAGGGAAACTTCACAGCAACACTGCAGCAGTGGAGCAGAAAGGCTTTGCTTAGCTCACACCTGCACCACCAGCTAGGCTGTGGACAACAAACACCTGCAGCTCACTATCTCTTTTGAGGCAGAAATGCTTTTAGCAGCTGCAACTTGATCCCTGCTCGCCACCTTTGGGGGATGCCATTCCTAGGCAAGGTGTTTCTGTTTGCATTACAGCAGATCCTGTGAGCTACTGAGACCTCTTTGTCAACTTGCCCCATCTTCAAAATCCTTGGCAAGCTCGTAAAGGCACGTGGCAAAGCTCTTTGCTCCCACAGTTGAGTCAGAGTACAGAGATAGTTCTCTCCTCTAAAATTCAGACCATAAGGTAAGAGACTCCCAGGTATAACCTGGAGGGCAGGGAACAGAACCGTTATCCAGTAGTTAGGCAGTTACATTATTGTTATTTGCATTATCCATTATTTACTCACATGTAGGACATTGAGCCAGCAGACGTCCCTGCATTATGCTTGGTTGAGTGAAAAGCTGTGGTCTGTTTGCTGAAAGGAAGATGGAAGCAACATTCATCTCCTTGTACATCTCCTGTTGGAAAGATTGTGTTTTAAACACCTAGCAGTCAAGTGATTAATAGCCTACCAAAAATATTAATGTTAGAATACTAAAATTAATTCACATTTCTTAAATCATTTGAGAACTGCAGAATTCACTTTTCACTAAATNAAAAATGGTAATAGAATACCAGGCAACCCAGGACAACAACAAACACCTGCAGCTCACTATCTCTTTTGAGGCAGAAATGCTTTTAGCAGCTGCAACTTGATCCCTGCTCGCCACCTTGGGGGGATGCCATTCCTAGGCAAGGTGTTTCTGTTTGCATTACAGCAGATCCTGTGAGCTACTGAGACCTCTTTGTCAACTTGCCCCATCTTCAAAATCCTTGGCAAGCTCGTAAAGGCACGTGGCAAAGCTCTTTGCTCCCACAGTTGAGTCAGAGTACAGAGATAGTTCTCTCCTCTAAAATTCAGACCATAAGGTAAGAGACTCCCAGGTATAACCTGGAGGGCAGGGAACAGAACCGTTATCCAGTAGTTAGGCAGTTACATTATTGTTATTTGCATTATCCATTATTTACTCACATGTAGGACATTGAGCCAGCAGACGTCCCTGCATTATGCTTGGTTGAGTGAAAAGCTGTGGTCTGTTTGCTGAAAGGAAGATGGAAGCAACATTCATCTCCTTGTACATCTCCTGTTGGAAAGATTGTGTTTTAAACACCTAGCAGTCAAGTGATTAATAGCCTACCAAAAATATTAATGTTAGAATACTAAAATTAATTCACATTTCTTAAATCATTTGAGAACTGCAGAATTCACTTTTCACTAAATGTTTTGATAACTGCTAAAAATGCACAAAACAGCCTTGTTTAAAATGAAGTTACTGTCTTTGACATCTCTAGAAGTATATGATATGTCTACAACATACCTAAAAATAGCCAGTGATAAGTGAACAGGATTGGTCCTTTCCCTAGCACCGTCATTCATTTAAAACAGAGGGATGTATCCAGTTTGCTTCTCTGGGCCACTATGAAAAAACTGTTTTTTCATTATGTTGTTACAATATCATCATCATCTATAGTTGGTAGCATTTCATGTTAGTAATAAAAATTATAGTGATGAAAAGAAATCACTATCCACAATAATAGCTGAGATCAACATAAAGCACCAGCTGATGGCTGAGACTTTAAAACACATCACCATTAACTGCCCATCAAATAAATAAAAAATATGATTTCATTAGTCTAATATAGAAAGCTTTAACAATTCACTTTCATAGTTCACTTAATAAGAAAATGGAACAAATATTAACACTCCTTCTTTGTGAAGCATATATTTACCTAGGTGCTTTTCAACAGGTCACGCTACCTAGTTCTGATGGGAAGGAAGCGGAGCAACAAAACGCCTCCTCAAATACTTTCTGTAGTGCTTTTATACCTTCTGCTCATTCCCAGGCACTAACTAATTAATTACAACTCACTGATGCAGGCAATCACTCAAGCATGCACATGAAGACCAGAATCAAGGCTGGAGCTTAGGAGCATCTGGTTCTCAATTATGGGGCTGCTCTGTGAGAGCACAGTGCTCATCTGCCTGTTCCACACATGGCAGCAGAGCTTATTTATAGTTGCTACTCAGGAAGCTGTAATTTGTATTAAAATATGTAATGACTGAATTATTCTTCAATGCCTGTTCTTGAGAATAACAAAGTGTTCCCACCAATCCC
>VYZQ01003642.1:64778-78759 GCA_013400655.1 Mystacornis crossleyi | reverse complement strand
TAGAAGACTCAGAGATATGTTAAAGATGAATCTATACCAGAGTATATTGGCACAATTGCCATCTTTTATCATACACTGTTGATTAAAACATCAGATCCCCATGGAAGCCTTTTACATTTTCTAGAGCCCAGTATTAAGAGAGGGGTTTTTTCAGGTGTCAAAAAGGATGGGATCTAATTACTGAGATCTCCTAGTTTGTCCCAACTTCTCAACTGGAATAAAACTAAAGTATTTTTAACCACAATTAAAAAATGGCCTCTAACTTTGCTAACAAACAGTAGGAATTGGCGAATTAATATATATCAGAGAAGAGAACTATTTTGTGATGCAAGACCCTATTATCAGTGCCATAGATAGACAGCTTCAGGCCCTACAAGGACATCAGGGGCATGGCAAGTGTTTTGACCTCTCAGCTCTGGTGATTGTAACACAGCGTAGTTGAGGCCATCCTCTTGAATTTTAATAACGTGTCACATTTGACTGAAAATGCAGCAGTTACCCTGACTGTTTTTAAATGGAGAAAAATGCTCTTTATCCAAGTTTCAAATCTGTATACAGCTGGTGCAATGATTCATGGCCAGCTTCAAAAGTTTCCAGCCTTATCTTGCAAGTCTCCTAAGCTGCTTCAGAGACTGCCCCGCTGAGGTTTGCCAGGAGCAGCCAGGGGTCTGGTACATGGCATTGGTTGGCTGAAGTGTGAATCCCCCGGGGGTGAGACAGCCTGCACCAAGCATGCCAGCAGCACATGCCAGAAGCTTCCCTCCTGGTGGCACCATGGCTGAAACGGCCTGCAAGGGCACTGTCTGGAGCACTCCATGTCACCTGTGTGTGTTTACCCATAGCCCGCCATTTAGTCAGAACTTTTATAAGTGATCATTTCACCTCTGATCAAGTTTTGTGTTGAATCTGTTTGAAACCTAATCAGACCACAAGTTTCTCAATGATAATAGCTCAAAATCCAAATGTCTTTCAAGGACAAAATCTGACATTTTCATAGCTTCAGCCTAGGTGGGGGGTGCCTACCATATTTTAAACACCTGAAAATTCAGCCCACTAGGTCTTGTTGAAAGTGGCCACATGAAATTTTATTCATCAGCAGTTATGATATTGATAACCACTGGGATGAGGGATTTGAAGTCCAAAGGAAAAAGTAAAAATTATTGACAAAAGCTAAAGTAAAATCCCCCGTTTCCTTTCAGATTTTGAGCCATTTGATAACTCAGCATTAACTAGTAACTGCATATGACTTTCAGTTTTGTTGTACGAGGTTTTCTGATATTTAGAAACTATAAAGAAAAAGAGCAAACATTTCAAAAAGCAAGCAGAATGGAAATAATAGAATTCTTCAGACAAATGTATTGTACGCAGCACACTTTGGAAAATCACATACATGGCAACAGCAGAACCCATAATGGAGTGGGATGTATGGACTGATGGAGGAGGTGGAAGGCTGGGTCTTAGACTTCAGGGCAGCTTCCAGAATTATAAAACAAAGTTCTGTTGGGGGAAAGACAAGAAATGAGTTAATAAAGCCAGAGAGAAATTAAAACTTGGTCATTCTTCTTCATCTACAAAGAAATTAAAGCGGTTCATATATGGACTGGAGTAACTATTTCTGACCAAAGTCCCTGCTTTGAACAGCGCACAGCCATAACTTCACTTGTCCCTTATTTTAAATGATTCCCTCACAAGGCCTGCATCAGGTTTGACACTGGTCCTAGGCCTCACGCCATGGTATGATCTGCTGTGCTCTACCATGTGGAGAACAACCCATTCCTTCCTCTCCGGCTTCTGATCAAGGCTGATCCTTACAAGGAGGCCGCCGTGGTTCATCAGCTGCCCCATGTGCACTCTCCCTCTCTCAGTCTTGAGCTGGTCTCACGGCCCTCTTTTAACACCAACGTCTGCACTCACCTTTCCTAAGAAAGAATATTTATCAACTCTGCCTTGTGCAGACTTGTTCATGATTCCTTAGCTACTGTGATGCCCGGTACCCTGGAATGGAAATGTTACAGCTCTAAATTCATAGCACTGAAGGGATGAAAGTTTCAGATCAAGAAAACCTTTTCATCATTGACACTACATTAGCAAAGCCAAATAACCAGTCTGTGTTAACCATAACAGTTTGAAAACTGAGGGCCAGGCACCTTCAGAGGAAAAGGAGTTCGCTGACCTGACTAGTTCATTGAAGCATTTCCCCCTTCATTATGAGTATTAGTTTATTAGTGCCTGGGTTTAGTTGAAACCAGATGTTTCTGATTGTTTGAAGACAACCTCACTGTGATGGCTCTGAAGCTGGTGCTACCTTCCAGCCCTAGGTGTATGTGCAGTTTGGGAGTCAATTAAGCTACAGATCAGCTATAAAATTGCTTATCTACACTATTTGCATGCTGAGCATGAGATTATATCACTCATTTGAGACACTGGAAATCACAATTTCTTACATTTCCATCAAACCTCAATTCCCTCCCAGCTCAGGAGCTTTTCACTTGTCTTTAGCAGAGGGACTGTTCCCTTACAGAGGGGGCACATTTCTTACCTGGGAGAGAAACTCTCAAGTCAGTTAAAACAGCACAAAGCTTCCAAAACACCTCGATATTAACAGAACCTTCATATTTATGCTATTGCAGCAGAGAAAGAGAAATAACTTAATGACACCTCAGAGTTAAGCTAATCAATCACACAGTTACACTCCCAAATCCATGACTGCATCACATCATGTGAGCCTCTCCAACTCTGGATGCTGTTGGACCTTTTGATGCTGGAGGACAAGACATGAGATAAATAAAATGCACATTTTTTCCTCCTTGCTTGCCTCATGCTGACCAGAGAGGAAATGACAACCAGATGCCCCTGTGACCCACTGTTCCCCTGAGGTGACCGATCCAAGTGTAACATGTGGTCGCCTCATTTGGGAAGAAGCCAAAGCCTGCTCTGTTTAATTGGCTGAATGGTCCCCTACAGCTGCAACAGATTAGGGACAAATTCTCTTCAAATAAAGCTGTGCTTTTTCTCCCCATCCCCCCTTTAATTTGGGGGGTGTTGGGGAGAAATCATGCCTGGAGAAACATGTGCACATACACACATGACTGAAGTTAATAAAAGTGTCAGGTAGGCAAACAAAATACCATTTATTATTAAGCAGCAATAAAAGACCACATTGATGTGTATAAGGAATCAGGCAACTGAGGAGCTCCAGAGAGAGGGAGGGTAGTGGTGTCTCATGAATCATTACAAAACTTTTCTCTGATCTTTAATACCAGACTCAGTGACTTTGGGAAGGGGGGCAGGGTGCAAACATTTGCAATGCCAAGTCCTAAGCCCCCTCTTTCCAATTCTACAGCAGCTCAGGTGTGAGGGGATGAAAGTGGCCTGGCTGGAGAAATCTGCTGCAAAGAGCAGTCTAAGCTCTGAGAGCCATCTTGGAGGGCACTTTCAGGCCTGGCCTGGCCTGTCAGTGAGCTCTGTAGTTATTTAAAATAATAAAAAGAATATTTTAAAGACTGGAATTTTAAAGATAAAGGCATCTTCAGGGCAGAAGTAGGATGTTCATTTACCTAGAGATCCACTATCTGAGAAACTTCTGATGGAAATGCTATATTTAGCAGCCATTCAGCTGGCAAAGAAGCTCTCTGCTATTCATTATAATCTCAAATTTTCATGAAAAAAAGCTCATTTTCTTAGACTTTGCAGGGGCTGAGTTTTAATGTCTTACATTAAAGGCTTTTGTTCCCTCTCGGACAATTCTTGCTATGGTTTTCTTTCATTGCTTGGTCTTCATCTTGGGTGTGGAAATGAACTCTTTAAGGGACACATGTAGAACAGACTATGGGCATACCTTGGGAGAAAGAGGCACCAAGAGTTCTCTTCCAGCAGTCCAGAGGCACAAGCAGATGCCAAACTGTTCTTCCAGTGTAGATTCCTCTGGATCCTCACAAAAATCTTGTAAGCTTTTGGAGATCCATTCATCAACTCCAATGTAATATAAAGATTAATATTCCTACTTAAGCCTAACGAAATGTTATCTTCCTTTACCAATGGCCCATTAGGAAATGAAGTGCAACAGAAATGCAGAGTGGCAAAATGACTATATATTAAATAGTCATTCTGCACATTTTTGGGGGAAAAAACCGAAATAAAATACATTAGTTTTGCCACATGTGCTGTTATACTTAGTTAATACAAAAATGATTGTTCTTGTATTTAGACAGTGATTTGATAGCCCAATGCCATCCACTTGATTATAATCATTACATTACACAAATCCACATACCATCCAGTCAGAGCAGTTACACAATTATAGCAAATGTTCCAGCTCAATTTTTCTGTATGCCTTCCATGCCAACTTCATGGATTAGAGATGCTGAAGACAGCAACAGTCATTTGTAAGAAATAATCCAACTAGAGCTGTTGCTGCACCTTAAATGGTTTATTAAAAAAAAAAAAAATCTGGAGACAATTTGTTGTTCATTTAACATTAAGGAGGAATCTTAGTATGAAGCTGAAAACTCTGAAGTTGAGAACCAGTATCTGTATGTAGGTCAGTATGTAGTGTGTGTTTAGCTCCCAGTAAGATCTGAACGTGCTCAGAGCCACAGATTTTGGTTGAAGAATTTTTCTACCCTTAAAAGATTAGTCAGAATGAGGGAGCTCTTCTCACTTTAGGGTATCAAAGTATTTAATTCTCACAATTCTTATTAATTATTAATTATTATTGTCTGATTTTTTTTTCTTTCCCAAAAATATCTTCTGAGGAGAGAGGAACTCAAAGAACAATGAAAGATGAAATGAGTAATTGTGGTGATATTTTAGAATATTTGAAATACTTTGAAGAAACCCTTTTAATTCTCTCTGTCCACATGCAGAAGTATTTTACTCCCCTTCACAGCATACATTGGCATTAACTGGTTTTGCATGTGTCCATCATAAAGACAAATACATATGTACTAATAAACATTTCAAATTGTAGTGGTGGGCTTGGCAGTGCTGGGTTTATGGTCAGACTCCATAATCTTAAAGGTCTTTTCCAACATAAATTATGCTATGACTCTATGATTTACTTCAGAACAATGCAGCTCCATCAGCATGAGAATTCATAAGTATTTGGTGTGTACTCATCTCATTTAAAAAAAAAAATTTTTTCTTACATCACTAAACACAGTCTTTTCCTCAGGCAGCAAAATGGTTTTACAGCACTTCTTAAACAGGATGCCAAAGGGGTGGGAGTGGGCCAAGCCCAGCACATGCACACATTTTTCTCCAGTGGTATCGTCCCACAAGCAGGCAGAGGAGGAAAAAGGGCCCTCAGTGACAGAAACATCTGCCTCAGTGGCTCAAACGTGATGGCACACTTTGGACAGAGCCCTTAAGCTCAAGGATGCTGTCTTCTTGCACTCAGCTAAACTTGAAGTGTTTTACACTGGGAACAAAGACACTGAGAAATTCTTAGCTGGATGCCTGTTTATTCAATTACCACCTTTCTCCCACTGTTACCTCATTAAAATATTAATTATATTCATTCTATATTCTGTTGCAGTGGGGTGGCTGCAACCTTCCCTGGGAGACAGCCTTGGCCCGTGGAAGAATCAAGGAGACGATATTTGATAGATGTTTTCAGGTTTTATTCCCCCTGGCCGCACATGGCCGGAGCCCAGCAGGGACTCCGACAGCGACTGCCCCCAGAACAGGTCTGGAACAACCCCCCCGGGGTCCCGTGAACACTCCCTTAAGTACAGGATTCCCGCGGGCTACATTCAAACTGACCAATGGGGGACAGAATTTGGGGGACACATGACCAGGGAACAGGGAGAGAGAAACCCCGTGCCCCACGCATCCACTCATGCTCATCCCCCCCACGGGGGGCACCTCTTCAATATTCCTGTCAGGATTTTGTCAGATACAGGACTGCATTGTCTAGAAAACCATCAAAGGCAAAAGCAAAATTCAGAAACAGTACAGTGCAGAGAATACTTCAGGCTTTTTCCTTTCCTACTGCTGGTTTAGAACTGTTTTCAAGATCTGGTTTAAAACATAAACAATTGAAAACCTGTCATTGAGGCTGCTGTGACAAATCTGTTTCATACTGGTGTATAATCACAGTTTTCACAAAAGGTTCTGTGATAACCCAGTGTCAGTTTATGGTCTCCTTACACACTATAAATAGTTATCTCGATTTTTTCTCATGTTGATATCCAGGTTGTATAACAAAAAATAGTGTGGCTCTGTGCTATCCCTTGTCTTTTTTTTTTTCTTTTCTCCCCTGTCCTGCAGCCCTGGCCAAAAAATTCCCACTCTTCTGCTGTGACATTGGTTGGCTGAATTTGGTCAAACAAGAGGAGCATAGAAGTCCAGAACAGTAATGAGTTTTTCCAAGTGGTTTTCTTGGACACATATGATTCTTGACCCATTTTTTATCACGAAAAAAATCGATTTTATGGAAATGCACTATCACATTTAAAACATACTACATTTATATTTTTGGATCGCTTGAATGTAAAAATAGACAACTTTTTGCTGACATTTTTGCATAAAATACACTTTTAGAAGCAATTAATTTTGAGTAATTCAGAGTGCATTAAAACTGACCTGTATTTGTGGATTAGACTTTAGTTCTAACTATTTTAAAAATATATTTTTGGGAAACTGAGGTTTTTTCATATTAGACACAAGGGTGGTTCAGAGACTCTTTAGTGATGGCTTTTTGCTGGTAAAGCCCAAACTTAAAACTTAGTCTCTGCAGTGCTGGATGTGAAGGTGCCTGTCTCAATAAATTGATAAATGTGCCACAGTCATAATTGAGGCTAACAAGTGCTTTGTAGATAAGTACTGGAAAATCAAGCAAGTCCAACAGACCAAATTGTATGCCAGAACCAGTAAAATTCTTTCATGCCTTCTCAAAAACCTAGGGAATTCTGCCCAGTTCTGCTGGCTCTGATGGGTGTCATGTGCCACAATACCCTCCTTCAAGCAGGTTGCTGTATAAATAGGGTTTCTTGTGGAAAACATGACAAAAATTTCTGTATAGAATGCATCATTTCCTGCAGAATTCACCAGTCTATAACTCTGTATGGCCATGAAGTTTTGCAGTGAGCTCCAGATCAGTTGCAGCTCTTGGCATTTATCTAACTTGAATGCTGGAGAACATACTTTTTGGTTTGATTCCTATCTGTTACCAGCTAAATGGATCAATAAGGCTTTTTTTCTTTTTCAGTGAGACAGGGTCTACACTTAACATCGTCTTTTAAAGTTGGGCTGACAGTTTCATTCAAACTGCAATGCTCAGCAACCTCTGATATTCTAGCAGCACCCAGCTGCTCTTCTATTGTTAAGACATGGTTCGAATCTCTATTATAAACCCTTTTTTTTTTTTTAATTAGTTTAAAATGCAGCTGTAAAAATTGCTTTGGGATGAACCTTGGCATGCTGCTGACTGCTAGCCTCTCTTTCTCTTGTCTGCTCTCCCCCACTCCACTTTAAAATTTGAATTTAGATTTATTCTTCCTGGAGATAGAGGAAGGAAAGCGAGTAATAAAAATAACTTATTCCAAAAGTAATAGGCAGACACCAAGCCATCTGATATCAGGTATGTGGCTTGGCTATGTATTAAAAGAAACATATTAGATAACACATATTTTCAAGTGCCAGACACCAAAATCTTTACAACATTAAACTAAAAAGATGTAATAGGTAGGTCAGTGTTAAAGGTCAGACATTTGAAAAAGATCCTCCATCATGAAGTCAGGATTCTCCTCCAGGCCACCAATTCAGCAGTCCAGGAGCCACTCTGGGGACTGAGGGGGTAGTCAGGACTGAAAGTACTGTAGCAGTGCCCTCTAATACACTGCTTTTATCATCAGCAGGTCAATACAATTGTGAATACTGTACATGGAATATTTTAACAGGTCAGAACATACCACTGCATGACTGTTTCAGTGCCCCTGCTTCCTCAACAGGGAGTTCACTCTCCACAGTAATGCAAAACAGAGCTATTAAGAGGCAGACAGTTAATTGTCATGAAAAAAGGTAATAATACGTGCTGTCTATGTGATGCATTCTCAGTGACTATCACACTGATATAATCAGCAAATTACACGAGGTTCAGAGTTAGCCTTTGCTTGTGCTGAAAGTAATTAGCTATCAAATTGATCTCCAACTATTAGAGCCCATAGGATAGGATGCCTTCTGTCAAGTATACAGCTAGCTGCTCCAGCAGCCTTCCATTATGCCTGAAGCACTAGGATGCACTGCAGAGGACCCTCCAATTTCACCCAGAATTTCCATGCTTTTGTAAACTTAATTAAGATTGTGCTTTGTCAGTAGAGAAATGCAACATTTTGTTCTTGAATTCACGCCCATATTTGCTAGCAGCTATTAGGATTATAAGTATCAAATAACAAAATGCTAAATGGTGCTAAAGTCTTAAAAAATTAGTAGGAAAAAAAGTTTTGTTTCTGAAAGAAAATTACAGAAGTTGTATTTGACAATGTTAGAAACCTCCAAAATGGTTCTGAAATCTCAGCACAAGTAGCTGTTTTCACCTGACACACACACATTACACACCGCAGGAAAAGAAGCTATTTGTGAAACTTCCTTAGGACCCAGTGACGTGGTGCTCCTCACTCTGACAGCAGCAGCACAGTTTAGCCAGGGTGATACAAGTAACAATTGGAAAATAGTCTGTCAAACAACAAATTTAATCATAATCAGCGTGTGTTTTGTCACAGGCTGATCTCCAGCACTTGGTCTCACCTATCGCATCTCTCTTCACTGATAAAAATGATTTGGCCTTCGACAAACTATTACTATGTTCTGCCTTGAACAATATCTTGCAGCAGTGAGGCTCACAAGTTAATTAAGAGGACATACTTCATTTTACATATCACTATTTTAAATACATTAAAGAAAACCAGAAGCATTCTCAGTAATATTCACTTCACACTTCCACATAAACAGATAATCCAGTTCATAAAATTCCTGTTTACCAGAATTAACCATTCTCTTCCATCTCTGTATGGGAGGGACTTCATAACTCGTCATATCTTTCATCATTATTTACTACTAAACTTCAAAGTTATATTTTTAGAACATATTTTCCGCCTCAGAAAACTCTCTTGTAACTTGTTTTTATGTGATGGAAATATTAGTATTTTTCTAATAGCAGTTAAATGCTAAATCATTATCAAAGCTAATGATAATGACAGTTCTACATGAAGTAACTCCTTAATTGTTTTTTAACTGGTTTTGTGCTCTTTATTGTACCTTACATCAAGGGCCCACAGAACTATGGCATTGTGGTGCTTTTGCTATGAAATTCTTATCCCAGCATTTTTATGACCCTGAAAGGATAGAAAAAATTTCCCAGTCCTTTTCATTTCAGGAAGCCAATCTAGGACAAATTCCAGGGTTTTCATCTTCTATGTAAAATATATAAACTGTGGAATCCAGGAAATAGGTTTCTTTATGTTCTGTGCAAAGGAAAAAGACTCCAGTGATGCAGCAGGGAAGCACCAGAGCTGCATGCACTGCATACCAAAGACAGCTCCCAGGGCATCTCCGCTTTTACCTTTGCACTAGAATGTATGAAGAGTGCACTCCTTTGCTGAGCCCCAGCATGCAAGTTAGAGTTAAAGAAAGGCAGAAACTGTTACTTCAGCCTTGGCCAAAATATATATGTATGTATATTTAGTTATAAAGTAAAATGTGAAAGCTTATAAATGAGCACAGTTGATTTATTTAAAACTTAGCAGCCTTTGAGCCAGAGCTTTGCAGAACAGGTATTCCTCAGGGCAGTGGTACAGCACGGCAAGAAACACAACAAGCTCAAGCTGCTAATTAAGTTCACTTTAACTTTCCATTAGGAAGCTTGGATCAGTCACTCACAATCTAAAGGCTTGCCACTATTTGGGTTAAATGAAGTGTTCTTTACAGATGTAATCACGATGTACAACACAGTTTTGGCTGTGGCCATTTCCTCTCTGTCAGAAATCCATCCATAGCTCCAGTTGGAACCCATGTACATGTGAGGGTTGATTTCTTGACGTTTTGTCAGTGCCACTTCTCCCTGCATGACTGCAGCTCTGATTAGAGGCAGAAACGTGCCTGGGTGGAAGGCATGTGTTCCATTTCCTGCCCCTGGCAGCAACCCGCTCCACAGGGTTCCACCAGCAGCTCGTGCGCAGCAAGTCCCTCCTCTGCCTTGCCCTCACCCAGAGCGGGGAAAGAGAAGGAAAAACTTGTTAGAAAACAAAGAGAGAGAGGAAAATTCAAGTAAACAGCATAGGAAATTTAAAAGAGACTGAGAATAAATCTCCATCCCTAATCCCTTTTCACCTTTTTTAGAGCAGATCAGATTAGATTAGTGTGATTTTACTTTTTAGTGCAGAACAGCATAAAACAAAATTTAAATGGCAGCAGAGGGAAGAAGGGAGGGAGACAATGAACTCCCATGCTAGAATTTTAGCAGTATTATGAATAGCAAGCAATGTTTTCTCAGATTTTGGTTATTGTGCATTATAAGTGATGCCATCTCAATTTCACTTGCTGAGCGGCTGTAGAACAGACTGCAGAAAACTGGAACGAGCCTCCAATCAACTGCCCCAATGACAGCCATCACAAAACTGGGAAAGCTACTTCCAAGCTAGCTCTCATTAATTGTTCCCACACCATCTTTGCTGCTTAACACAAGCTGTTGCAGCCAGCAGCTCATTCCATTAGGTTCTGAAAGTACAAATTAACCCTGAAAAAGAAAGACATTGAGAACAGTAAAAGATGAAAGAGGAAGAGGGAAAGAGAAGAAGAGAACAGGATGAGAGATGAGGGGGCTCCTGAATAAGCTGGATTCACCATTCAGCCCTATATTCTTCCAAATAAGTATCCACAGTTATTGCTGTGAAGGAAGTGAAAAAGGAGGGGGTGGCACACAGACATCACCACATTTCTTCATGGGTTTGGGTTTTTTCAGAAGTATTTTTAATTAAAATTTTGAAAAGCAGCAATTTTGTTACAATCACACATTCATATGTTTAAAATCTGCTTTTAATTAAGACACATGATTTAATCAGCCGCAGTTAAAAGTACTTTATAAATGCAGACATTGCACAGTAATCTGAAAATTTGTAGGGTTTTTGATATCATGATGACACAGCACATGACCCTAAAATGTTCTCCCAGTCCAAAGATGTAACTTGTTCAAAGCCAACCTGCAGGTTTCTGAAACAGAGATCTGTTGGGCTGGTTTCTGGTATATTAGACACCTCTTTCATGGGATCTAGGCTTTGTAACTAGAGATATACCCTTCTGGAGAGCATCCACGGGCAGCTGTCTGAGACTGAGTAAAAAACAGCATCTGGAGCTATAACGGTCTACTTCAAATCTTGGAAAGAGAGGCAGGGTTTATTACCTATGGGTTTATTTGGCCTTTGGACATTATTGGAGCATTCTCTGCCTGCACTAAATATATTAACTGTATCTGAGATCAAGGCTAGATTGCTTTGTTCACTCAGAGAATGAACAACAATGACAAAACCAGCAGTAACCACAACAAAAGGTATCAAATCACATCATCTGCGTGCAAGTACTAACTACGATCATGGAAGTGAGAGGGGAACTTCTCTCCATCATCAACTCACAAACCAAATACAAAATCATAAATTAATAACCACTAGCACACAAAGTTAAGAGAGAATATGGTTTTGAATTTATCCCCAAGAAGNTCCAACACATCATGAGTCTTAATGTCCCATTATAGTTTTCCTCAGGTCTGGCAAATTGGATGGGGTCACCAGAGCAAAATGCAAAGCTGAGAATACCAACCCTCCCATCTAAAACCAAAAATATTTTACTTAAAGTCAAGTCTGGACTGAATGCAAAAGGTGGAAGATTTCATACCTCATTTCCAATGCAATGAGCCTTATAAATCCATCTTAGGCATGGCGAGAAAAGAGGGAGGAAAACAAGGGGGAAAAATATTGTTCGTTTAGCTAAGGTCAGAGAAATAAAGCATTAATAAAGAAAAAGAAAAGCATTTTTGGGCTGTAAACTGAACGAAAGAGGATGACAAGGTGGTTACATTACATTACATCACAACTCAATGACTTGTGTGCATTGACTTGGTAGTTTCATTCCATTCATTTCCTAGAGGAGAGCTGTTCTTTCTGGTGGACACACTGCGATTGGCAACATCAGGAGTCTTGAGTTGATGGAAAGACAACACTTCATCTCAGAGATGGTCCTTTTCATGACATTTGAAGGACACAGATAGGGTATTTCAAGTAAACTTTTATGTTTATTTATTCTACTGATGTAATCAATGTTTGTAGCTTCTGATACTTTTCATGAATATTAAATCACTTTGAGAAAAAGACTGTTTATATAAAACTATATATGAAAATTAAGAGAACCACTGATGAGTTACTGAAACAAGATTACATGTCCATAATGTGGAAACAATGATTGTGCTGAAGAAAAATAATTCTAATTGGCTTAAAGGCTTTCAGAATGAATGGAAAATTGATAATAAGCAATTTCACTTTGATGGCATTACAATGCCAGGGATTCTCCCAAATCAATTCCTATTTCCTCCACAAAAGAGGTCTGCAAATAGTAATTGCAGAAAACACATCTTTATTGTCAGAACAGGCCAGCTTTTCTCTCTGAAATTGGATCAGCTCACCTTCTCCAACTGCTATTTTCCACTGAACTGTAAAGCAGTGCAAGTGTCAAACAGCTGCACGGTGGGATGAGATAGTGGGGAAGAGACACCAGGACTGAGGGGCTGCACACACAAAGTGCCCAATATGTTATCTGGAACCCTGGTGTGTTTAAGGACAATGCTGACTGAACCAGGTATTTTAGAAGGGCCTGGAAAATAAACCAAAATTAAACCAACTTTGATCTGTGGAGGTCAAAAGCTTAAGAGACAGCGTTACCCTTCAGTGTGAAGGTAGCTTTCTTCTTACTAAAGAAGACTGTACAATATCAGTCTCAGTCTGTCAGGTATCTCATTCCTTTCCAAACTATATTTGTTAAGACTGAAGTTTTCCAGGAGTGAATCCTTTACAAGCTCTGACACAGCCTTTCATGCACTATCACAAACCATGTGATACCACCAGCTCTGTCTGTGGGCAATGGTGGCAATGGAGCATTTGTGACTTAAAAAGATGTGACATGTTAGAGAGGAGGCAACACCACAAAGTCCTGTCATGTAAGAAGGCAAAATTATCAGCTAAACAAGAGAAAAAGTAAATAGCAAAAGGCATCAAGAAGGAAAGAATAACCAATAGTAAGCACCAAGGAGGAAAAAGCACAGCCAGAATGTTTCTGGTGACTACATGGGCACATGAATATTTTGAAGATAACATCAAGAGCCCTCCTACATTTGCTAAAAATCTACAACAGATATTTTTCCCATATCCTGCCCTGCATTTGCAAGAAATCAAAATGCTTACAGTGATGTACTTCACAATCTTCCAAATCCCTGGGGGTTTGCATGATCCAAGTTCATGGCAAGTTCAGTGTACAAAGTAGGAAATAGAGAGATGTCATTACTTCATTTTCCTTTAAAGATAAGGCTCAGTCAGTTTCTCAGGGCACAGTGACTGCACCAACTGCTGCCTTGAAAGAGTGCTGGCTTTCCAGAAGGAGAAAACACTGATTGTACATAATGCCTGGGGATTTTGACTGAAAGACAGGATGCCAACAAAGCTTTTGGAACATACTGTGATATGGCTGTGAATGTGAACCTCTCATGTCCAACCTTGGCACTGAATGTTTCACGGCACTGTGGAAGCTGATCTATCCCACTCAGACAATTAGGGGTTTCTTCTCATCACCAGCTATGCAGATTGGCCACGACTAAAGTTCTCCCCAGATATTCCTTACACACAGTTCTCTGTTTACAGCACTTACAAAAAGACTCATTGCACCTATAATCCTCTGAATTCTTGCTTCTTAGAGATTTCCATAAAGATTGTGGCAAAGGAAG
>VYZQ01003642.1:32187-64588 GCA_013400655.1 Mystacornis crossleyi | reverse complement strand
AAGATTGTGGCAAAGGAAGTTTCCTTTAACTCGGACCTCATGAATGACCCAGACAAGCTTTCAGTGTCACTGTGCTGTGCCATTTGCAGGCAGTTCTAGTCCAGCCAATCTGCTCAGGGCCATCTTCCTTTTGCCCTGCAGTTTCAGCAGTTTCACTGCAGCATACACAACTCATCCCCAGTGGCCACTCTTGGATCAAGGAAAGGCACTTGCTGTGAACAACATAGTAAATATTATTCTGGGTGTCAGAGATGAGGAGAACTTCCCGAATCCTCTCAGAGCGAGGTACATGGTCTGCCAAGGGGAATCACAGCTATCCAAGTTTATATGTTGCTGAATCATCACCTCATACAAACTGTAAATATTGTCCCAGCATTGACAGGTGACTTAGGAGGCAGAGTGGCTGCCCAGACAGCTCTTCAGTACTCTGCTATCTGCTCCCTGCTCAATTCCTGAGCTTGCTGCTTTTGTGGCATGTCTGCCAACACTACTCAGGCCGAACTCTTCTGCTACAAGCTAAACAAGGAACATCATCTACAAAAATCAGATGATTCAACCCACTTTTTATTCATTTAAAATTGAAAAGAGGTCTATGAAGGGCAGTGTGATAGAATAGGAGGCATGTATATATAGTGATGGGTACTGTGCACTCCCACTCAACAGCCATACAGGAAAAGTTTCTGGCTGGTGAGTTCAGGGGGGATAAGAAGTTGTTTTTCTATGAGTTCCATTTGCCTTGAAGGGAGAAAATAAACCTCATACATTACAGACTAGCACAACTTAAATAACAGCACTACAAAGGGCAGAATGTTTTGTCTTAGTAATATAAGTATTTTTCTGGCTGTAAAAAAAAACCCCAAACCTGTAAGATTCTGGCCAGCTCTCCTCATGACTTTCATTCCTTCCATATAAATTTTAGGCAAAGCAAAATATTAAAGTTGTGTTTCACTGCTGAAATGAATGACATTCATTAAATTCACTTCACCATGCTTTCCCACTGTTGGGTTTGGCAAGAGCACAGAGTCAGACTGGAGGTTCCTACATGAATTATGTGCAGAGTGAAGATTTGCTGAAGTGAGAAGAGAATGAGGTTCCCAAAGTACAGCACCTCAGAGGCAGTGAGATAACTGCAGCTACACCCCTGACCTGCTGCACGTCTCTGAGCTGGGTAGCTTTACACTGTCCTGTTTTCTGTCTTGTCAGTTTATATTGTCATGCTTTGGGCCACCAATTCTTGCATTCTGGGGTGGAATAACCACAGACAAGATCAGTCGGAGGCTGTTGGTGCTAATGGAATAGCTACAATAGGTAAAAATTACTTTGCAGTCTATAGGTAAGAACAAATGGTACAGAAAAAAGTAGATAAATGATGCACAAACAGAAATGCTCTTCCTAGAAGTCTGTCTGGTAGGTATATCTGAAAATAGAGGACAGATTTTGAATTTCATAGAATTCCATTAGTTCTATGGCTTGGAAATCCACAAAGGGTATTACTGGGGTATCACGCCACCACAAGCAAAAAGTAACCCCAGTGAAGTAAATGGCATTAGAGTGGACCAAAACGGCAATTTTTACTAGGTGCCATGGAAAGGAGGTAACATTTTTTTCAAGATTCCATCACAATTCCTAATGGTGAAGGCATATTTCGATAAGATGAGGTTTTGACATCATATTTTGAGGAACAAAAATGCATATGCTGTTGAGAGTGAAACACAACATTTTTTCTTTCCCTCTGCAGAAAGCAGTTTAGGAAGTTCTACAACAGGCTCCAGTGAGAGTGAATGGTAAAGGCAGCAGTGCCATGGTTTTAAATTTTTTGATCCCTGCAATCACTTCCCAAATCTTGATTTCCAAGTCATCCTCCATAGCAAAACCTGCCTGACCCATGATTAGGGAACCGTTCCTTCCACAGTATGGGTCTGCTAAAGTGCTGGGCAGGCTGAGCGACAACTTCATCAGAAAAAAGAATTCTAAGGGTGAAACATGATAAAGGAGAACACCTGGGATATTATACTGGAGAACTTGTGGAAGAGGGGGAGATAAAGGAATGTTATGTGACAAATTTAAAAGGTAACAATACAGAGAGATCTGCTAGTCTCTCAATAAACAAGAAAATAACCTGAAGTATTCTTACTGGAGCTCAAAAAATGAGAGACAAAAAGAGAATACAGCAGAATTCACACTGCTGCCAGTTACTACTGTTTCTTCCCAGGGTCTGTAAATTAGTTGTGCTTAGAAAGTTAAAGATAAATGGTATTGATTTAAGCACATTACTAATAGTACCTTCACTGTAGCAGTTGGATTTCACCCAAATTTCTGCTGCACCTAATTATTCTGTCATTCTTGCTGCTCCTGTAAAAATGCAAATTTGTCTTCTGAAAGTAGGATATATTGTGCCAAATTTCCCCATAGCATTTATGACCAAAAATATTTTATTTAAAATGTCTGGATATTTTCAAATAGTATTCCAATGGGATGTCAAATTAATAATGAAAAAAAAAAAAAAACATAATTCAGAGCTGTAAGGTAACAAGAAGTTGTGCTATTGCATGGACAGTTGGATCCTACCAGCAGATAAGAACACAAATTTGGACAAAATACAGTGCTTTCAGAGGTCTGTTTTCTACCATTGAAATGTGAAATATGTATTATTTAAACCAAGAAACCGAATGCCTATATGGAGCAGGGGTTATTTCACATGGGGCACAGTTATTTCAATTATCCATCTGTTTAATCATAGCACTGCCACTCTGCTGGAGCAGCAACAGTACAGACAGACACACCACAGACACATTCCCCTGTGCTGGGGTAAATGCAGAGCATTCCACTCCTCTGAGTACACCTACTCTGCGGTGCACTGGTAGAATTCTGAGCATTCAATAGAAGGATCAAATAAAGCAGCTACCAAAATCTATGGGACCTTTAGAACTGGATGAGGCTGAAACTGCCATAACAATTCAAGAGGATTCAAAATCATGTTTAAAATTGACAGTAACAGAGCACAGATGGAACACTACTTCTCCCACAANAAACAAAGCAGCTACCAGAATCTATGGGACCTTTAGAACTGGATGAGGCTGAAACTGCCATAACAATTTAAGAGGATTCAAAATCATGTTTAAAATTGACAGTAACAGAGCACAGATGGAACACTACTTCTCCCACAAGCTGCATGTGGTTAAGACAAAGAGCTGATATATCAAATTCATGTGGAATAAGCAGTGACAAACTACTATACTTATCTTACTTCAACAAGCCTCCCTGCTTGGAGGTTTGGGTTCTCTTAATCAGAGTGGTTGTGGTTGCCTCATCACTTTAGCATTTATACCACCTTAGCAGGTTTAAGCAGCTTTAAACATATTCTAGGCACCTAGAGCTGCCTCGGCTGTGCTGTTTTCACCCTGCTCCAGCTTCAGGTGTTCAGGCCTTCTGCTTCCTGCGGCTCACCGCAATCCTGGTGACAGTGGCACAATGGTGGGATGTGCAGCTCTTGAGAAGAAGGCAAGAGCCAGGGAGTGCCAGGGCTTGTACCTATCATTTCACAAGACGCTTTTCTAACAAAGGAATCCCTCCTTGGCAGTGGGGCATCACACAGCTGTCCTGCTGAAGGAATAAAAGCCGCCGGGGTCTTGCATCCCACCCTCCCCTTTCAGTACCTCAGCACCTCCAGTCTCTCTGCAGTCACATATGAGATCCCAGTCAGGAGCCAACCCCTCAGCCAAGGGTCCTTGGAGGCAGCATTACTCCAGAGAAGCAGAATGGGGGATCCCAATTTAGGCAGGAAAACATAACAAAGTTGTTGCAGAAGACAGCAGGAAGTTAGGTGAAGCAGGATTTGGAGAAGGCAGTAGAAAAGCAAAGGATCCAATATCAAAGTGGGGTCAGTGGCCACAGGGATCTTACAATGAGGCCTGTCAGGTGAGAGGAGCAGAGCTAAGCTGATGGGTGACAAGTAAAGCAAAGAGACCACCTGACATGTGGCACTGAGCCACTGCTGTCAGTGGTGGGGCTGTAAGGAGCTCTCTGGAAAGATATCCTAACAGGTGCCTCCACTGAACACAGGCTGGCTGGGCTGCAGGCAAGCAGACCCCTGGCTAAGCAGCACAGAGGGCAGCGATGTGTGCCAGAGCTGGAACAGGAGACCAGCAGGGGACAAAGCAAGGGAATTACAGAACCCGAAAGGAAGTGAAGGCAGAGAGAATTCATAGTCCTGGAGGGGTGATGCTCTAGTGAGTAATAAGAACAGGTACATAGAACAGCATTACATAAATATTCATCAGGAATAGTTTGTCATTGCATACATCACAGAGAAGGGAGAAGGAAAGAAAAAAATTGTCATGAGCCACTTCAGCAACTTAAGGGAAACTCATATACATCACTTTCATATTCCTCTGAAAAAGTATTTTAAAGAGGAAAAGTTAAATACCCTGTGCCAGAGCCTCAATCACATTAGTGGATCAACAGCGTTTTTGTGGTACGACTTTCAAATCTAGTTTTACTTGTCTCTAAAGGATCCTTAAAAGGACTTTTTAAGTTAGCTCAGCTGGCTTTGGCTAACAGAGTAAAGAATTGATTACATTCCTACAGAAATGCCCCTAATAACTCCTCAGAATGAGCTGTGGCACTTTTCCACTAATTGTAGACATAACTAATGGGCACCTTGAGCATGTGTTATTAATCTGTCTGCCAATTTTGAGAGATTTCAGTTGTGAAAAACTACAAGGCAGTATTTACTCTAGAGTACACATGTTGCACCAGTAAAAATAAAATGCACATCGTGAACTGGAAAAATAAAAAGGAATTTTTATCATGCGACTGTATTATCACTGAAGATACAAAATCGTGTGTCAGCTCCCGAAAGAACAGGGGTTTTACCTGAGTTCAGTTTCCTTGTACAAGTTCTCAGAAAAGTGATAGGAGCCATCAGACATTGCATTCCAAGGTCGATAACTCTGCAAGGGAGAGATATTACCCAAGTGGATTTGGGTTGTAGTTATATATTTCATTCATTTCAATGACTAAAAAAAGAAGGAACAGCTGCAATTATGCTTTTCTGCTGAGTCACCCCACAGGAAGAATATTCTACTCTACCTCAATTCAATTTTTCCTAAAGAGGCAAGATTCAGAACATCAAACCAAAGTAAAGCACAAGACCTTGAACAAAATTACAAATCCCAGATGGAAATGCAGCTCTTCTGTGACTACGCTTTTCTGAAAAAAACTCCATTGTATCTCACACCCTTATTCTTCATTTTCCCAACACAGTTCTTGGTGCCCCACATTCTCATTGTGAGTAGTTTTCCTACAATGAGTAAATTTGGTATTTCAAAAATGTTGGCAGCCACCTGGAATAAAAAAAAAAGACATTTCCTGTTTTTCATGGGTGTTATAAAGTCCTTTTCTCCACATAGTTTGATGGCTAGGACATCCAGTATAGGTGTGAGCAGCTTCAGCTTCCTGCTCTCAGCCATTTGCTGACATTCTAGATGCACTGTCTTTATTGCCAGGATGACAACAACTGTGTTGAGATGACCAGCTTCCAAACTTTCTTACTGGAATTCTTCCATTATGTATAAATATATGTGGAGAAACTAGAACTTGAACCTATATATGCTATCTGTGAAGACTAATGACTGAAAAATTGAGCAGTGGGTAGAAAAAGTTTTATCTAAACTTACGTGTTCTCAACACAAGTCCAGTTTTACCAAACCAGCATTGTATAATTAAAAAACGCTATTGTCAAATTTATGTGAGGCTTTCTCCATCACATTAACCTCACTCATCTCTAAGTTCTGCTGGAGCTGAATCAGGTCCAGAATCAGCATAAGAATGGCTGGGATTGACATGAAGGCTAGGAGAAAAGAAAAGAAATGAAAAAGGAAAAGAAAAGCAGAAAACCCTACTACTGTATTTATAACCCCTCCACAAGTTCCATGCCAGCTTCAGCTGGGCCCCCAGGAAAAACAGTTGTTTTTCAATCTGAGAAAATGTCTTTCCATTGGGAAGAATGTCCCCATACTGTCTTCTTGTAAAATTTCTGTAAGAAAAAAAAATCCAAAAGAATATAAAATAAAATAAACCCCCCCAAGATGGGGGGAGTGGGGAGGAGTGGCGCTGAATGGGGGACTGTACTGCTGCATGATGGATGTTCAGGTACCATATTTCTTCCTCTCCTTTCCTGAGTGTAGTTCCATAATGGGTGTTAACAGGCCAGCTTTAAACACTAAGGAGTGCATTTGCAGTGTAATGTGCAGAGATTTGTCCGGACAATTTCCCATTAACACTAATGTGCACTGCATGGTTAAATCCCTAAACACCACGTGAAAAATTTAGTTTCAAAAGTCCCATTATGTTTGGGTGTTGAATTCTTTTGAAACAGTTGTTAGTCTGTTAAACACTGATTGCTCTCACACTAGGCAGACAGAACTTTTCATTTCAGTTTAGACAGTTAATCAGAAGACATATTTTTGCAAGAAGTTCACATACTAAATGAAATTTTTAAAATTACTCTTTAAAGTTGACATTGATTAATGTCTTCAGAACGCCTCATCTAAAGATTACTCAGAAATACTAGAAGCTTCAGTTAAATCCACAATATAACTACAAATTTTGTTCACAAAGGGCAATGCTCACTTGTTTACAAGCACAGAAGGGACCACATCAAACATAATTTTTGTCACAATTTCTTCTGTCATTAAGATAAAATGAATGTATGCATATTTGTCNTATAAAGTATTGATAAGAAAAAAGGAATTTCACACTCAAGATGTGAATGCACATAAAATCAGGTAAAATACAGGGAGGGAAAGGAAGCAACAAGCAACATTATGATTATAACCTAGTTCTGAGTGACAACAATGCGAGCATTAAAAAATAAAGTATGAAAATGAGTTAGTCCCCACCTTTCCTACTGCCCAATTTAAGCATGAGTCTGGTTTGTAAATCATGAGATGTTAAATGAAATGTCTACGCATGAAAGGGATAATCTAATTTTATTGAGAAAAGGCACACACCCTTGGCCTAGGTTTTCTGCTAATTATATTTGTTAAGGAAAGCAAAGAAGAGTTATCTGGGTGTTTGCTGGGGGAGGGGAGATGAGCGATAAAAATATATATTTTACAGAGGAAACTGATGTGAAATGCCACATACAAACAGCAGGTGAGTTTGGATTTATTGGTACCTACTCTGGCTGAGATTTATGAGTGGACATGAACACACAAAGCCCACTGCATTTACAATTTGCTTGTTCTTTTCAGTGGCTTTCAGAAGTGGAAGCCTGCCATTACACACAAGCATTTAATTCTTCAAAAAGCCCAGTTCCTTCTTACAAGACAATAAAGTACTTTCCCCCCTAACAGCAGGTAAGCACTGAAGGCATCCTTAAAAATCTAACCCCAGTGTGCTAAAGAAACTTAATAATCTTTAAACTACACACAATACCACTTCCTCCGTGGTACCAGGACGTTGTAAAATGTCTGATTAGTCCTTATAATAGAGCTGACACCTCCACAGCACATAAAAGAGGACTTTTAATTTACAAGACAACCCTGGTTGTCCTGATTTTTACCTTTAATTAGACTGTAAGACATAGCTCCATTTGGCTGTTAACCAACATATGAGGTATAGGCTTAGTGTACAAGGTAGATTTGTGAGCCTTTTTGAAAAGCAATATTGTAATATTTTGAATAGATTTTTAATACATGCTATCTCATGGATTATTTAACTCTAATGAGGTAGAAAGAAATATTAAGGACAATATTTTAAATGTCAGGTAAATGACTCAGTTTATGGCAAAAAAAGACTTTTCTGTTGATTTTCTTGCAATGGTTTCAACAACTGCCTAGATTTTGGAAATGATTTTGTGATGCTTAGATTTTATATTGGTGCAATAATTGTGCGCAGTAGGGTACTGCACCTAGCCATGAAATTCATTAAAAGATGAAATAAGAGACATGATGAAAAATACAGAAAAGTCAGCTGCCCCAAAGGAATTATAAATAATTTTGAAAATAAAAGTGTTTCTGTGACAACATGAACTTTAATAAGTCTAAATTTGCAATACTGGTAAGCTGTGCCCCTATGACAGGTAAGTGCATGTGTCTGAGTAAGGGGAGCACTGAAGCTTATAGCCATAGAGCTGTCAGAGGAAATCAGAGGAAGTCAGCAATACATGTCTGAGCACTTAATAAAAATCACCATCCAGCTCACAATATGTGACACAAACCCTGAAATAAGCAGAAATCTGCATTATGATATGTAAGGGACTTAGCATGGGGTTTGACACGTGCATTTGCCTCAGCTGTTGTCCACTGTGAGCACGACAAAGACGAGGGGCAGCCCAAAAGGTACTTCTTTTGTTTCAGCACATCTTGAAGAGGAAACGAGTTGGCTGCTCCCTCCCTGTAATTCTCTTACTAAAGAGAAGCTTCAAGAAAGCTCTGTATGCATCCCCCTGTAATGAACACAGCAAAACCCACGAGACAGCCAAACTTCTGGTGAAGCTGTACGCCCTAGGAGAAATATAAACACATCCATCAAACAACATCCATCAAATAACACATCCATCAAAAGCTACCTGAGTACAAGTTCAGCCACAGAAGTAAAATGAACTGCCTGTTTTGTAGGAAGTGGATATGTTTAGGAAACAGAATGTCTGCCCTGCAAGTGGAAAGAAAAACACCCATTAATTTAAATTCAAAAATTTCAGATGGAATAAATAACAGGATGCTGCGTAGCTGAGGATCATGGGCAACTCTGCCTCAGTCACAGCCATATCCCCTTGATCCCCCCTATCTTGATCTGCAGGATTTCAAAGGGAAGTTCAGGTTCATAGCAGTGACCAGCCCTTTATCATCGATAGAGGCAGAGCTGTTCAGCTCCAGCTATGGACTGACACAGCTCAGTCTGGACTAGGGAGGGTACTGAAACCTGAGTGTACCCAGCCTTATATTTCAGTGTACACAGTACTGCCTGGGTAACACCTCCTGTGCAATATATTTCAGTCCAGAAGTCAAGAAAAGATGTCGTGTTTTTAATAATTGAAAAACACACCTATCTAGTCTAAAAGGACTATTTAAAAATTTAGAAACTCATCATGATCACCTATTCATTTCAAGGGAGAATGCTGGAAAAGAGACAGGGGAGAATTAAATATAAATAAATTAAAATAACAACAAAAACCCTATTTGAAGTATGAAGATTGTGTTTGCAGCTGACACCAGAATTTCAGTACGTGTCATAACCTACGAGGATAAACATAAAACATTCTTCATCCCATTACCAGACACATGATGCATTCTAGTACTAATTGGTGCTTTGGTTCTATCTGGAGACACCTTCACAGTGGTGGTAAGCCTAGTTTTAAAGCTCATGGCCAGACTAAGGGGCTCAAGAAGAACCATGGAAGTAATCCTAGAGTATGCTTCAAATATGAGACTGACAAGAAGAGGAGTGATTTCTTTGGACATGAGAGGACCCAGCAAGACCTAAAAGAAGTACCCAAAGGTAAAGTATGGTGTAGAAAAGATTTCTGGGGAATGGCTGCATTGCCTACATCATTACAGAATAGCGTTAAGTGAAAATAAAAAGGTGAGAAACTTGGTTAATAAGATTTCATTTTCATTGCACATCATGTTACAGAGGTCACCAATATCAAAACCTAAAGATTAAAAGTATATTCCCAAAAGCATTCACAAGACATCACTAAATATGTTGACTAATAATTAATGACAGTTATTAAGGACAGTTCACACTTATGAAGTAAACAAGTTCTCCAACTGTTCAACACCAGAATGAGAATCACGTAAAGACAAATAATTCTATTAAAAACCCCGTGGCTCCTACAGATGATTTGACATTTGACGTATTTAAGACATATGAAGAAAAGCTTTAGAATGGGTCATTTGTGATTCATACCTGGGAGTAGTGGGTCAGGCTTTGGCAATTCAGGTGGACCAGCAAAAGATGTTCCCAGAGGGACAAAACAAAATAACTAATGGTCTTTAGAAATAGGTTCTATTAAAAAAGGATTGAGGTTGTTTAAGCTGCAGAAAAGAAGCCCAGAAGACACAACCATATTCTTCAACACATAAGTTATTGTAAAGGGGATACTGATTATCTTTGGTAGACAGGATGAGCAAAAACAGGTTTGAATTGCTGCAAGAAATAAGAAAATCCTAGTCTACATAAAAAGTTAGATGCTGGAATAAATTTCCAAGGAAGTTGCAGTGTCTCTTTCATCACAAGTCTTGAAAATTACTTGAGAAGTATTTACAAGAGATGAGATAGCTGGAGTTATCTCAGGAATATCTCAAAACTGCTCCAGTTTTCTCTGAATTTATATAGTCTGAATTTAAACAATAAAAATGGTGATTTGTTTTAAAAATGTCAGTATTCAGCTCACATAACTAAATCTCTTACAGCCAGTCTGTGCCTCAGCTTCTAACCCACTTAGTAAGTCCTGAGGCAAATAACTAGCACCCTTTCTACTTCTGCTACTTCAATTTATAATGTGATTGTCTCTGAGTAATGGAAATACTTATTCCAAACAGTTTTCACACCAGACAGACTCTTCTTTTCAGAGAGAGGAACATGGCTATCTAGTTTTCTTCCCTAAAGCTGACTTTTCCACAGAGATGTGGTCTTAAATTGGCTACAGCAACCCAGCTTTTACTTTTAAATAAAGGTAGATTGTTAACAGATGTTCTAGAGAAAAATATCTAACAAAAGATGATCCCGTCCTTCTGCCTGGCCGTCAGCCCAGCAAGGCCAGGAACAGGAAGAATGGAAGAGCCTTGGCCAAGTCTGCATGGGGCAAAACGGGCAGAGCATCCCAGCCCAGGCACAACTCTAATCAGAACTAAATGTCTGTCAGTCTGTATAGAAGAATGAGTCCCGTGAAAATCTCACTGCAATTCACCTGGAACAGAAGTGCCAGCTGTGAGCCAATTCTAAGTGAGAATCATACTTCATCTTTCTTGTCTCAGCCGTGGCATGCAGAATCCACTAACCAGCTTGCCTTCACACTCCTCTTTCTTCTCTCACACTTTAATTTGGAGTCCCAGGATGTCCCAAACCATAAACAAATTGTTTAGTAAAAGGAATAAGTAAAATGAATTTCATGAGGACTCTATAGTTATGACTGAATCATTCAAACAGCCACTAGGCCCAGAATACAGGTTTTGTTCATTTTGTATAATGAAGTTCTATAGACCATAAGCTCTGTTTTTCTCTTCCCCATCCTTTTAGATGTGGAGGAACCAGTTTGTGCCATCAGTGAAAGGATACAGGCATTGTTTGCTCTAATGCCCTGACAGTATTCCCTGAGGGATTGGCCTTTTTCACTCTTTTCTTCCTCCTCAAGAACTGAAGGCTCATTTCTCATAAGAGAGATCAAGAGGGCACAAACACTTGGCTCCCAGGTGCCACAGCTCATCATCATACAGTTCTCTGCAGAGACTTAAGGTTAGTTAACACAGCCAAAAAGAAACAAGGAGACATTTCTCTCAGAGCAAAGTGACAATCCCCAAACAAACTGTTTTCTGTAGAAAAAACTGCTTTCTGTTTTTTATGTGGTCTCACATTTCATTCAGCTTGCCAGCCAGAGCAAAAAATTTTTAGCAGTTCAATTCAATGTACTGGAGATATTAAAGAATTTATTTGATTTTGGTGGTGTTGATATTTTTGTTTCACTTTTCACTTATATCTGGGAAATGCTGTTAACTCCTTCAGCCAGGGATTTTATTCATACTATTTAAATAAAATGACAACAAAAAAAAATTTCAATCTCTTTTTACAGTCAGGGACTACATCCAGAATTTTTGAAGAGATTTAAAGGAGAAAGAGGACAAAAGGGCCAGAGCTGTTCTCTTTCATTTTTTGTTTGTTTTTAAATTTGTTGGGTAAGTACTGTATTTCCTAGGCCCTTACATAAAAAATTATTCACATTCCCATTCACAACAGCATGAGCATTTTTTTTGAGCTCGTTTAAGTCAAAACGTACATTAGCCATGGTCTGAGTGGAGTCTCCTGCTGGAGCAAGCCTGTCATGAAGTCATTTCTGAATTGTGTTCCTGCAGCAAAACTTCTTAGACTAGGATGTTACCAAATATGCCAAAAATCAGAACAAGAAGCACTGACAGGATTTTTAAGACAGAAAAAATAACTGAAAAATGAATAAAAGGTCTTCCACGGTCTCCCCCAGTAAAGGCCAATTTTAATTTATTGCTTTTTTGAGGTTTGGTTTGGGGTTTTTTTTGGACCAGCCAATCTATATTAGGAAGTAATCTCCTAATTTATGAAGGAGTCCTTTAAACTCACAGCTTCATGAAATACTTGTTCATTACAGAGGGGTGATTTCAATACTCTTATGTTTCTCATTGTTTTGCATGTGGCCATCCATTACAGCAGAAGAAATTACAAAAATCCTAAAAGATATTTTATAATTTTCATATCTAGTAAGCCTGATGAGTTTTCTATGAGCAGGATGCATGACACAATGAATAAGGAAACTGGATTACAAGAAAATAAAAATATGGAGAAAGAGGAGAGGACAAAGAAAGGTGAGGCTATTTTATGTACTGATATAAAAATGAGAGTAGAAGTGGTATTTTTATTTATGGGCTTTACAGCTCTCCTCTGAACTCATTAATGATTCACTGCATATAACAGGATTAAAAACAAGGAATGAGAACATCAGCAAGCCCAAGCAGGTAGCCAGAGTTCTGATTCCAACAGCCAGCATTTGCAGAAACCTCCTCTCTTGGAAAAGTCCCTGTTCTTTCCTCAGGAAAAAAAAAAAATCCACAACTGCTTTCCTCCCAAGTGTTCACCTCCAGCTGTGACTAGGAGGCAGCACAGAGCCCTCCCCTGCCTGCACAGACACTCTCTGGCTGCCTTGGCTGCGGAACCCCGAGCTCTGCCAGGCCGAGGGAAAGGTGCTGGAACGTGGCCGTGGTTCCTGCGGACAGGTAATCCCCTCCCACCACCGCAGCTGATGACAGTGGGGGAAGAATGGGAACTGAGTGCTCATTGGTGAAAGTACTTTACTTTAAAGAATACTCAGACGGGCCTTTGCTCATAATTTAAATGCTTCAAATTAGAGGTCTACACCTCGCTAATGCTCCCACTAGCATCAAGAGGGCATTTGTCAAAGACTTCAGTGGGAACCAAAATTATCCCTTAATGATTTTGCCATAACAAGACTTACCTATTTTGCTGTTGCAAATCATAACTCACGGTCAAATCAACAAAATAGAATCAAGGCCCAGGAACTCAGGAAGTCTTGGAAATCACCACTTTTGTCTGCCGGAAATGAAATGCCCTTCTCCAGTTTCAGTTTCTGCTGTTATAAGCCAGATCGTGTGGCAGGACATGCCGTTAAACCAATCACACTGTAAAATACATTAACACTATTCACCCCCAAAACGGGGAGGGTGGGGCTGTTTATGAATTTTAGAATGGTAGTGACACAAAGCAATCAAAGCAGGACCATTCAGTACAGAGCTAACCCTCCACCTCCATCTCATCACATTCTCCTTCAGCATTCCAGCCCAAAATGTACCCACACATTCCATTGTGTTTGGCCTCTTATTCCACACCAGTAAAAAGGGTACCAGTGATGTACAGCCCACCCTGAACAGGATCTATCACAAGCAGGTCAAGCTTTCTCAGAGGGGCAAACCTGCATATTTTATATTTAATTTCTACTTGTTGTGTTGTGAAACTGTTGTCACATGTGTTTCTATGCCAGTTGCAAAACCCAAAGAAAGCATGATTTGTTGTTCCAGTAAAAATAGTGAGCATGGTGTTCAGAGATTTCTTCTTCAGAAAAGGGAGGTGTCCCTCAGAAAAGCTGCAGTCGAGTCCAGGACAAGAAGCGGAAGCAGAATCTGGTACTCAAGATTTCAGCTCTCCGGTGTTTGGATCAGATCTCACCTGCATTCTGGAAAAGAGATCCATAAAATTTCAATGTATCTCACGGGGTCTCTCTGCCCCACCGAAAAACAAGATGCTCAGAGCTTATTTCTGTATAGAGTTGTCCAGGTACAGCTAAATGATTCATCATGTACCTGTTCTGTTAATTACTCAGTGCTATACAAAACCTTTATTATTTGTTATTAGATCTGATTGCAAAGTAGAAAAAAAAGACAGATAACTTCTATTTTTATAATAAAAAGTTGATATACTCAAAAGTTGTGCCAGCATGTCTGGAAACTCAGTAAAACACGTACAAATTAAAGAAAAAAAAAGCCAAAAGCAAACTTACATGAACAAATGGAAAATTAAATTTAAAACAGGATGAAGATGGATTCTGTGCATTTTTCAGGATCAAGTGACCTAGAAAAAGACAGAGAAATTTTTGAGTGGATAAAAAATGTTTATTTTGAGAACAAATAAGACAAAAAAAAAAGTTCAGTAACAAATGTAAGTAATTTAAAATGGAAAAGGAACTTCAAAATAGTTTCAAAACAGAAACTTTGGAAATTATATACCAAATCATATTTGACACTTTATACACAGACACACAATTTTCCTCCTATAAGTGTATATTTTTTCCTCTTCTACCATCACCCAGCTGCTGTTGTATCTCAGACATGATCATTTCCTTTTCCAGTTCTGGTCAGTAGTGTTTGCACGGCAGTGGCCTGATTTGAGAAGGAATACCTGCAAAAGACAGGAGATATTTCTGGTTCAGAGAGGCAGCAGGCAGTAAACACTTCACCCAGCAAAGACACTCTCTTTTCACAAGAAAAGGACAGTCACTGAGTAAGGACACTCACTGCCAAAGCTACAGAACTTTATTTTGTAGAGGCATTATAGACCTTCCCCTGCCTGTTTTAAATAACTCAAGCATAGACTTCATGCACGTCAGTGAAGGCCTTCCCCCCTCAGGTAACCCTGGTTTTGGTCTAGCATGCATATTTCCACAGGAAAAGTTTTCCTTGTGTTCATCCTCATGCCATTCTGATATTACTTGGAGTGGTTCCCACACCAGTCCAAGAATCTCTGAATTTTGCCTGGGATTCTGAAAACTCTGGACTCCAAACTGTAGTACTGAAAGCAAGAGAATCAGCTCCTATTTCTTTCTCACAGCTACAGAGCAATGTTACTCACTTCAGTTTTCCCTGATTCTGGCAGAGCAGGGCACCATGAGTCACTCACTACACTCTCTTGCCAACTACTGTTTCGAAGCACAAATCTCCATAAGGGGAAATTAAATATTTCTATAAACTCACCCTTCAAGAGCCAGGAGGACTGTGTCACTGAGAGTGCTTCTTGACATGGCATACTGAAAAAATCCCCATAATAATCACTGCAGAACAATCAGAGAATTTAATCGTATTCTAGACCTGTCACTTCCCCTGTTTCTGAGACAGGCAAGTACATTTGTGACATTTGGGGCCTATTTCTGCTGCCACTGAAGTGAAAGGCAAACTCTCCACTGGCTTGCACAGGCACAGAGCCACTATTATGTTACAGAGCAGAGCTGGAGTAGCAGAGTGAGGATCTTCCTCGGGAGCATAGCTGTGCATAGCTGAACTACTGATCTTCTCCAGCTATTCTACAAGATAACTTTGAGGGTTTCATAAAATACAGAGAGAGAAGCAGTAATGGGATCAAGAGACATTCTTCTTGTGAGAGGGACCAAATCAAATTTTCCTGATTAATTTACCTTCCCTTGTTCCCCCAAATAAATAAATAAATAAACAACAGTAGAATAAGACAGGCTTAGTCTAGTGTTTAACTAATTAACAGTACTAATTAGTGTTTAATGGCAATGATAATTATAATCATATCACTCTTAGTCTATTGAGGCTGCCACATCAGATGGATTGCAATGTTCTCCCTCCCTCTACAACTTTAAATCAATACCACTTCAAACCTGACGGGGTCATTTCATGAAAAGTGATTAGAGAGACACCTTTATTTTCTGTGTTAAACTGAGAAATTCAAAAGCCTCTTTATATGGTGGGAGAAGAAAGGATAAAGCACCACTTTGAGTTAATGAAAGCAGTAATTGAAGCTCCTTGTTGTCCCACATAGGCATCATTCTTTAGGGTTTCATTTGAGCCAATCCCAAAGCCAATATTCTCTGTGCCGCTTGCCCACTGTGTACAATAGAATAACTTCGGTTAGGAAGGACCTTTGTAGTCCAATCCACAATTCAAAGCACTGCTACCCAGGCCAGTTTATGCTGGCTTTCTCGAACCAAGCCTTGACTATCTCACTCTCTGGCTACATGCTCCAGTGTTTGATCACCTTCATGGCGAAAAATCTTTTTCCTTATATCAAACAGGAATCTCATTGCAACTTGAGTTGCTCAGTCAGGGAGAAGCATCAGATACCCTCTGTAGCTCTGGACCTGTATGGCAGCATCCTCTCATGGGAGTCCCATTTGGGTTCAGTCCTCTGATGTGCCAGGTCCCTTCAGCTCATGCTGGATCATGGCCCTTGGCACACTGACAATACCGCTGGACAGTTTTAAGCAGAATTTCTGGGCCGCTCTGCAGCCACCCTGTCAAGTGCTGCTGCAAGTGGGACCTCTGTGCTGGCTACAGGCTGGAGCTGGTCTCTTCCACAGCCTGTGGAGCAGTGCGTGACTTCCCCTGCACAGCTGTCAGCTGGAGGCAAGAGCCGCAGCAGTTCCAAACCAGGAGACAGCCACCAGAAGCTCTCTGTTAGAGCTGACAGAAGCAAAAGCCTCTGGAAGCTAAACCTCACCCTCAGCAGTGAGCCAGGAGTTCCCAGCCGATGCAGTTATCAGATGTTCCCTGAAGCTCTCTCCAAGGGAAGGTTGGAAAGTGCTGCTTTTTCTGCTACCCACCTCTGCTTGCTCTTTCAAGCCCCAAACCCTCATAGACAAATTATATGCTTGTTCTCTAAAGAAAGGTCAACGTAGTCTTTGGGAAGTATCATAAAAATACACAAATGCAAAGAAGTTGGAAAAAAACTCTTCTGAGTTTACAGCAAAATAAAATCAGAGGGGTCCAATACAGAGTATGGGAAGTTTCTGAATTGTGCTGGTTAATATCCAGGCTCAGCACTCAGCTAAGACAACCACACGGGACACAGGATATAAAGCAGACAAGAAATTCTTCCAAGGAATGGCAGAAGAACACTGCAGGAATTTACTGTTTTACACAAGGCCACGCCTAACCATTGCATGAGAACAGGGAAGAAATTTAGGACAGCTATGGAGCAATTAAACACTGATATAAGCATGGCATGGTGCTAAGATATATATTCAGATATAGAGCAGGGCTTTACACACATAACAAACATATGCTCTTATGAGCATTGTAATAATGAAAACAGCATGCATGAACATAAAAATCCAAGTATATAGAATCTGGAGCATCCAGAGGTCAGCAATGAGAGTTATTTGGACTGTTTTTATCGCCAGTGCCAAAAGCAGAAGCTCCTTACAGCTGAGTCTCATAGTGGCTTTTGTTGTTTGAGTTAGCGCTAAACATTCAGAGGAATCTCATAAGGGAGAGACAACTACCTGAGGAACACAAGCTTTTGATCGATCTTAGCCAGCCATTCTATGTTACTGTGAGTTTTTTGTGCTTTCCTTTTTTTTTAGACTAACCACTAATACTAAGAAAAAAACTTCCTGAAGTTCAAGCCTCTCATTTTTCAAGAAAAATTGTCAGTTCAAACAAACATATGAGGGGCAGGGACTTGTCCCTCTTCCCTGATCACCACCCTCTCTCTCTGTCTCCAACTGGGAATATATCTTTTCCTATGTTATGCTAAGTCCAGGAGGAAATCAAATATACATTTCTACTAGTGACTAAAGCTCTGATCCTACCATTAGTTAAATACAAGCTTAATTTTATGCATGAGTCACCCCATCAACATCCCCATATGCCAGAGACTTTTTGGGATCGATGCCCAAAAATGAAACCATAATGAATGAATTCCACTTCTGAGTTGCAAAAGCAGGATTGGAAAGTACATGAAGAACCGAGATACTAGAACATAAATCCAGAGTATAACATGGGCCAAGGAAGTAAACACTTAAAAAAAAAAAAAAAAAAGAAAGAAAAAAAAAGGAGATTAGCTAACTCCTGATTCTGAAAAAAAACTTGCAAGAGTTGATGTTATTAATTAAGAAGTCTCATTCTTGTTACCCAACAGTCAGTGCTTCTCCAACAAAAACATGGCAAAATGCCTCGTTTTAAAGAGCACATGCTAGACTTTGGATTTAGCTCTGCCTGCTTTTGGCCACCACAGCATCATAAATTTGCTACATCTTTCATTCTGCCCCCATATGTTAGGATTGTGTGTAAACTCAGAAACTCCTTTCTTTTCCACATAGGCAAAAAAAAAAAAAATTCAGCAATTCTTAGTACCAATGAAAGCCCCTAGGACATACTTACATTTGAAAAACTCTTTGAAACATTAACTGAATAATTAGAACTAAAAATAAGTAATTGATACACTAATGAATTATTAATAGAGTACTGTGTATGCTATTTAAAATGGCTGCACTTTAGTAATGAGAAAGCTCACTACAACAGAGGCAACTCTTTGCTCTATTGCAGGAGCATGTGCCAGAATAAGAGTTGTAGTGTGAAAGAAGAAGGTAGAACAATATTTAACAGCTCACAAGGAAACCTCAGCTCTTACATTGCTGGCCACGTCGAAGAGCAACGGGCCCAGAATCTCCCCTCACTGGCATTTCTGTCACCTGCAACAAGACAAATGTACTGGGAGACGGGTACTCAAAGGCAAACATGACATTACTTCAAAGTTCAGTAGAATCTTACACTATTAACAGAAGGAATCTTCTTCAGTCCTTTCACAAAGTATTTTATAGACTCATCTTTTCCTGTGTGTTAAACCCAGTTTTTAAATATGTATTAAAGCCTCTTTCCCATAAACCCATGCATACTCAACATTTAATATCAGGTACTGTACAAAGAGTCATTGTCAGAAGTGAGCAAGTTATTTCTTCACAAATATCAACACTTTGCATTTCCAGATTATCCGAGGCTTCCCTTCTTCTCCAGACAGTTTGTAAGTACACTGCTCACAGGTTATGGCAACAGGGGATTACTCTCATTTGAACTTGCATAGCAAAACCTCCTTAATTCTCTTTCTGCTATTAAGCAGATTAGTTGGAAAAAAAATATATATATTATTTGATTTTAAGATGGAAATTATTAATACTAAAATATGAATTTAAAATTTAGACTGTGCAAATATTTACCACACTCTCCTCTCACAATGTTCCAGATAGCAGACTTATCCCTGACAATATTCATCTCCTGTAAACACCAGCAAAGCAATTTCAGAATTGTTATTTCATTGCATATTCACTAGCTGTTGCTGGAGGTATTTTGTTCAGCTCTAATTAGCACAGTTAATAAGATCAATATTTTCATTACTGAATGCTGCAGTAAGGCAAAACATGCTTAAAGACTTACATTTACAAAACCCCATGAAATATATTTCTTATGAAATCCTACTTGACTATTTCGAAAGCAAAAGCTCTCAAAAACTGGAGGAAAAACACTTTTGGCATTTGTCATTTTGATAAGGACAGAAGTTAAAGTTGAACCATCCATATTAGTTAGGGGTGCTTTTAGAGGCAAGAAGAATCCTTCTTCTAATTGGTTTTCTGCTACTATTTCCGTGTGTCCAATGGCTTTTTCAGGAGAAATAAACACTGCAGTTTGCCTCACTTGCACAGACCTTGGTGTTGACACCATCACTCTCCTTGTACTCTCACCTGACTTCAAAAAAAACCCGCCACCAACAGAAACCTAGAAACCATAAAGAAAAGCAGAGGCATTATAATCTAGCAGCAGTGTTTAAAATTTGGCTTCAATTCTGGCAAATAGTGATTGAAGGAAATGAAAACAGTACAGCTGCAGTAGGCAAAATGAGCACTAGGTCTGAGGAAAGAGCCCAGTCCTCAGCACCTCTGCCCCCAAAATGGAAGCACTGGGCCTTGGGGTTCTTCCATCTGCAGAGAAGATCCTTTTCTGCCACAGAACACACAATGGTCTCAGCCTTCTCTGGACCTTGTGACTGCTACCACAGCACCAAGAAAAAGGGACTACAAATATCAGATGTCCTGTTTCTCAGATATCTGGGCTTTGTTTTTCAGCATTTGTCATACCTAACAGTAATGGGTCAGAAAAGGATCCTGACTCCATAACTCCTTTTTTCCCCCTGAAATATCTTTCTTCTTTTTCAAAGAGAAGAGCTCAAATTTGTGCTTGGAAAGCACTCTTCCATCCATTCACTGAACTTTTTAAATGAATTGACAATTCACTGTGACTCTACCACTGCAGACATGTCACTCAGGAAATTGTCAGTGTAAACTACCCTAAAATAATTCCACGCTCATGTTGAGTAATTATTTTAAAAACTCTTCCTGCAAAAAAATATGATCAAATATCAAATGGATACTCTATGATTAAGCAGCAAGACACATCAGGGAGTAGAATATAGGTCTAGGTGCTTTATTAAGCATCAGGCTGAAGGCAGGGACTGCCAAAGCAGAAAGACGTGCATTATATGGCACAGCTTGTAACATAAAGCTGTTCCCTGGGGTAACACATCCTGCACCTGTTGAGGTTTTGCCACCCACTGTGTCCACTCAAATTGGTTTTCTTCATTTCCATGCCCATCTTTTCTACTCCACTGGTTCTACTTTCCCTCCAACTAACCTGCTAAACTTGTAATTTACAGCATCAGAGCTGTTAAGATATTTACAAGGCAATACCACAAAAGATAAGAAAAATTTGGCATAATACTTATAGGAAAGGCAATGGAAAATGCTGATGAAACACACTAGGCAGCTCCCCATGCATGTTCAGTTTGGTATTAGCAATATGAGCCCTCACAAAAAACCTGTTCTTTTAAGATGACAATTATAGCAGCAAGGCCAGCTTGATCTACTGTCCAAATATGAAACACTTAATTTAAGAAATGGAGAAAAGCTATTTAATAGGAAGAACATAAAGAGAAACCATTTGGGGACTTATCTGATTCCTAAGCTTCACATATTCATTTTCAAACAGACATAGATGCAAGCAGTAGCTTTAGAATTATAGAAGGTAGTATATGTGCTGCTTACACACTCAAATGAGAAAATATTTGAACTGTACTGCTGTCTCTGCACTAGCAAAGAGCTGGAAGAACAGTGTGTCAGAAAACCTAAAACTGAATATGCAAATAAGGAGGGTCTCCAGTGGACATTAGATCAAGCCAAAGTCACCCCACTCATTTCTTAATTCTCCACTCTCACTTGACTGAAAATTTAGTTAGCTTCTTATCTGCAAGGAGAGGGGTTAGAAAATAATATACATTTGACTCCTTGCCTGGACATATCACTCTGGCAAGATGCATTGTTTCTCAATATGACAGCAGAGATGAATAACATTTCCAGAGGTAGCCTTTTCTCTTTTTGTTTTCATGAAACAAGGCTGGATTTTGGTAAAGAACAAAGACATTCATCATTAAACCCAATCCCTTGAAAACATGTGCCAAGGGTCCTGGGAATCCATCACTTATTGATGTTACCCAGGGAATTCTCATACACTGCAAGTCAGTGGCCAGTTCAAATTAAGAAAAAGGAGAACACTGTGTCATGCAACTGAGGAATTTCAATCCAAAGATTGTACTGAGAATAACTCGGGTTTATACAGTAACATTTCCCATTTTCATCACACAACAGATTTAGAGACTGTTGTACTCCATTTTCTGCTCTTTTTACTGTCTCTGTCACCAGAATGGGACACCCAAAGCGTAATGCCAAGTGCAGGCAGTGAAAGATAGTAATACACTGAACTCCTTCATATTTTATAAGTTAATTTGCCAGGCACTTCAGCACGGTCTCACAGGCTGCTTCAGCTGGGAAAGAGAAAAAAAGTAGTTGGCCATTGCAATCAGAGGGCAAACAGGCCTTCTAGAACCACAGTTCCTTACTGGGAACACCTCTGTGCCACAGGCTGTGCAAACCACAGAGCAAGAAAAGGCCCAACATAGCACATGACGGTCATCATTTAACTCTGTATTTGTGAGAACTTTTGAATATACAATATTTATGGGTGTGCATGTTTATATACCTATGCATGATACATATAAATATGTATTTCCATATCAGAAAGCCACAAATTCCTAGATATCCTCAGGTGAGGACAAACCATACGCAGTGTTAATGGAGGAAACTCCTCTGCCGATGGACAGAGAGGGAAAGTGAGGGCAAAATACGGCTTTCCTGCGTGGGTCTGACATAGACAATTGCTGCTGTGGGGTAGTCTGGAGACTGTAGCTGTGGCTAAAAGGGGAATAGCATCAAACTCTTCTCACAGCACTGCTACTCAGGGTCTCATTAAGCATATTTTGTAAAGAAAAGCTGGAATTTATCCTATATACACAAAACCCACTGCAACTCTACTCCAAATCTTTGGCTACAGAAACCAAAACCAGAATTATGTTCTTATGTTCTCAGAGATATTAAAGAAAACCCCAAAAACTCAAAACCAGAAACCTAAAATGTTCAGAAACAACTGCCAGGAAATTTGTCTTTATTTGTTTGATGGTGGTCTGTGCCTAATAAACAATGCATCCTCCTAAGCCCTTCAATTAAAGCAAGACCAAACAAAGAACTAAAATCCATCCATCTCTCTCCTCACCCCCATTCACAGGAAAACTTTGATCTGTCATGCTGTCAATAAAACTAAAAAAACACCCAACCAAAACATTCCTATCACTCCATTGCATGATTTAGACTCTGCTAGTTAAACTCCACTCAAGTAATCAGTTACCATTTATTGGTTCATTTATCTCCTGGTCTCTGCAATCAAATAAGAAACTAAAATAAAGCACCTCAGGAGCAGCAATGCAAACACTGTTAGGCAAGGGCTGTGTTGTTTGAAGGTCAAGTAAAACAGCATTTGAAGTCAAGTGGCAGTCAAAACCCTGCCTTACTGTGTTGCCATTACAGAGGTTTGTGCTTTCTGTTACACTGAAATGCAACCAGACTTCCTCTGGAATTTCTGCTCATTTACACCAGAGTAAAACAGCAAAGGTTTTGGATCATAGGAATTAAGTTCATTGGTGACTGAGCTTAGTCACATCACAGAGGGATACCTGCTCAGTCTTTAATCTGAGAAAGCTTAGCTCTTTCTTTATGTATAAATTCTAGATCTTCTATGATACAATTTTCTGTTCTGCCAGTGAACCACGGCTTAAAGTTTGCTTAATTCTACCACAGCATGCATCTCATGTAATGGTCTCCCCTGCAGACAAAATTCTTACCCAAAGTACTAGGCTATTTCAGAAAGAAACCACTCTTATTTGCCTGAATTTGTTGGTGTGGTACTAAATAGCCACATTCACCTAGTGATTTCTCTAAATGCTTGTTTTCAAACGCTTTAAATTATTTTTGGTTCTGTTAAAGTTAGAAAAAGGTTAGGTGAGTACAGAACACAAGATTTAGAACAGATTCATATCAATCACATATTCAAATTGAGAGCACGTAAAGCAACAGGCATTAAAAAGTCTGGACCACCAATTTCTGTCCCCAGGACTATGAGTAATCCTTTAGTTAGGCACAGAGAGATCCAAGTGAGAGGAAAAAAAATAAGAAAGAAATAACCAAAGGGCAGAGAGACTGTGTAAATCCTCAGATGGTTTTGACATTTAAGTGTATCAGTTTTCAGATAAGCCATGGACTTTGGATGATGTGATAGAAAGGAGAGAACTCAGCAATGGAAGAGAAGAATTAGCAGCATTAAGCAGCTCTGTTCCAGTCTGATGGAACTGTGTGTTTTAAAGGCCACCTGGCATATCAGGCATATCCCTTTTTCAGGCTGTACAGGTTACACGGCTGCAGACCTCAGACAGATCTCTGCAGTGTTTAGCCATTTGGGGAAGAAAGATTGAAGTTTCTCAAATCTTTCTCTTCACCACCATGACCCATGGAGTAGACCCCAGCTGAAGGTTCGATTTTCTATAAAAGTCATGCTCACTAAAATCCTTCACTACATTTTACCCTAAATGATCTTTAAAACTCTCTGAGTTAGTCTCAGGCTCCGAGGCCATCAGGGCATATTTAAAGCATGTTACAGAAGCCCATGGATGCATTTCACTGGTCGCTGAAGCGTGACTTGCATCTGAACGGGACATCAGGTGAGGAGCAGTGGGTCCTGAATCCTCCCTGTGGGATGAGAGCCCCCTGAGGCCTGGCCTGTGCTGTGCAGTGGGACCCATGGAGCAGCTGTGTCCTGGGCAGTCCTTGTCCCTGTGTCCCCCTGGGCACTGTCGAGCACCATGGGGTGTGTCTGAGGACTTCTTGCAATTAGGATATTTAACAATGTGGCTGTTTGGGCACAAATATTGATTACCTGGCCCCACATCCCTGGTCACAAACTGAAACAACTCAAGTGACCTTCACACATGGCACAGCCCTGCCTGATGACACAGTGAGAGCTGACAAGCTTTACTTAAACAGGAGCCAGGCCTGATATTCCCAAAAGCAGGTCCCTGCCCTCTGACTGTGCTCCTTGCACTGGGAAAATTCAATCCGTTATTTATGGGCAAAGAAAGCTCCTATGCACCTTTTTTCTTACATCACAAGCCTTTGAGCAACCTGGCCTAGTGAAAGGTGTCTCTGCCCATGGGAGGGGTGTGGACTAGAGGATCTTTAAAGTTCCCTTCCAACCCAAGCCAGTCCTTGATTCCCTCAGCATTCAGCCTTCAAGTCAGCTGTGCAAAATCAAACATGAGAAGAATTTATCGAGTTTGCTAATGACACTGACCTGGTTTTCCTTCTGACCTTTTCTTTATTTTCCAGTGAATGCTTTTCTTCATAGCCCTTAATGACATTTAGAACTAGATTTTTAATTAATGGGACTAAGAAGCAGATAGTCAATTAGGATTTTAACAAATACCTCATAGGCTAGGCATATCAAATCTACTGATGAGGTAGGCATATAAATGCTTTTGAAAATCAGTCAGACATCTATCTGCAGCTTAGAGCACCTAATGACTTTAAAAAATAATCTTTCAAGTTCTAAATATTCTAAAAAGTTTTTGGGTTTTTATGATATATGTCATGCATATATACAGAGTGAATATTTCTCAGTCTCTTTCAAGCAAGAATAGCAAACACTGAAAAAAAATACAAACCCCAAGCCTTTGAACCTCAAATTTTTTAAGGAAATTAACTGTCCTGTAATCCTGCTGGTAGAAAATGAGTGCAAGTTGCAAGCAGTATTCCAAAGCACAGTAGCAAGAGTAATTGGCTTCCCCCTCCATCCCAAAATCCTTGACCTTTTGCTCCTCATTAGGGACATAAAACATGGGGAAAACAGTTACATTTGTCATATTTCTTGTAAAATTATACAAGTAGAAATTGAAATAGTTTGGAGTCAATAAAGTGAATTTGAAAAGCTGCCTGTAGGAAATTGCTAAGAATAGACTTCCTCAAATCCCCTTTAAACGATTCTAGCAATAGTTATGCCATGTGCACTTGTACGATGCACTTCAAAGCATTAAAACTTTAACAGAGTGAAATTATAAACAAAACTGTAAAATTTAAAGATGCTAAGACATCTGCTACTCTTCTGGTATTTAAACCACAGATCCTGGTGAAATAACAATCATACAAACACCTGAATTTACAGACTTTCTGATCCCTACTTTTCTCCATATAATTCATTACTGGTATTAAGGGTCTCATTGAGAGAACTGCAGAATTGAAACATACTGTCACCTACACATTGTTGCTCCTTCTGATTTTAGTGGTATTTTTAATTTAAACCCCAGAACCCATGTAGGAGAATATCATCCCAGGTAGGTTCTACTACTACTGACAAAAGTTTGTAACTTGCTGCTAAGACAGAACAATTGCCTGAACTTCAATCCCTAGGATTTAAGAAGTAAATAACTTTAGGCAACATCTGACAGCACATTTCAGGCATGCATATTAATGTGTACATTAATAGAGGCACTAATGTTGCATCAGACAGAAGTGAAAGAAAGCAATATTGATAATAATAATTTAATTCAATCAGGAACGTTAAAATAACTGGTGTATCAGCACAGAAATGTTGCGCTTACAAAACTGCAGTAGAACATCTCTCAGTGTGAATTTTCATGCTGTGAATTAACAGTGAAAGAAACACAGTAGTTGCGGCAAAGGAGAGGGAGAGAGAATTCCAGTCAAGGGTGCAAGAGTAATTGCCACTTCAATCTACCACTCCTGAGTAATTTGCAATAGTCAGTCGGCTTCTCTGTCTTCAGAAGTTAAAGCAATAAGGCAAGCAAAAATAATTGAACCTGCAGGCTTTTTGCACATGTCTGCTAGTTCTACATATGGAGTTGTTCTATACTATATACACGTATATATATTAAAAAAAACATATATAGTTCTAGAAATATCAGCTCTACAAATATAACTTTAATTGCCATGAAGGATAACACACATGTGGGAGACAAACACACCCTGCTAGGTATCCGTATATTAATGAAAAGATAAATTACCATCTCATGCAAAGTGTCATACTATTTAGGAACACCACAGAAAAGACCTGAGCTCAGTTTTGACTGGTATAAGGTGTAAAGCATCAGGGTACTCAAACTTACTTTTTCTTTCATTCTTTTTATTTATTTTCTATGTGTTGTTCTATGATTTCAGTGTAGAAAATGTCTGTATTCTTGTGTTATGTTTCTTCATAAAACGTCCCACTTCTCTCTCTTGTCCACTGACATAAGTAAAATAACTTGTATAATCAAATAGCAGCAGAAATTTGCTCTTTAACAATCTGACATATTTGAAATTTGACAAGTAAATTTCAGCAATATTCTATTTATTATAATCCATAATTATCAGACACATTTTAAACAGATATTATATAATTTCATTGTAACTTGTTCTTGATTCACACGTAAAGCAATCTATTTTCAACAACAACAAAAAATAAGTTTAATCCTTATAGCCTAAATCTGTCTTTGAGATTACCTCCATTTCTCAGGGGAGCAAATATAAACCAACAGAAAGACATATTACAGGTCTTTACAAAAATTTTTGTTGAACAAACTTTGATATTCAGGTACATAATTAGTTTTATAAAATCTGACAGTTTCAATGTACAGAAATCTTCCCAGAATATCTCCTGACATTTATTTATTTATTCCCAACTAACGTGTTTATTAAACAATTTCTTTAATTATTATGAAACGAGGGGTTTGCACATCAAAGTTAATTGAGAATTTCATAATTTTTTTTCAAGATCCCATGCTGAAATACATTGACAAAGCTGCCTTGTGCAGACATTTTCAAATATAAATTTACAAATCTTTTTTTCCCCGACAACGAAGAGGCATCCATAAGAACTACTGTGGTACGGCCGGGGCTCCGGGCTCCTGGAGACTGCGGTTACAGACCTCCAGCGTAGCCACATTCTTCTTGTCTAGCCTTGTAATTTTTTGCCAGGTACTCTGTACATTAAGTTGTTTCATTTCAATTGCCCTGAGGGTTTCTTCCTCACTAACTAATGGGGAGCTTGATGCATCATTACTTTAACATAGAACAATGTGATAAAGCTGTAGGATTCTCCAGTAAAAAAAAATTACTGGTTCTGCTCTTGATAAATTAGTTCTCAAAATACGCAGCTGTACTTCAGCAAGGCCTTTGTATTTAGAATGCTATTTAGGAGAAATATTTTACTGGGCTCAACTAATTTCTATAAAACAAAGGATAATTTCAAACAGTTTACCTGCACACACAAAAAATAGATGAAGACAGGGTGAAGATCTGACTTGTTTCACACAAAAAACACAGAACACTGCATATTCAAAAATGTCAACAACAGGTTTGTTTTCTTTTAACAGCCTAATTAAACTGAAACAACATAGGAGACCTTTAGGGGCTACAGTGATTATAGTTTAGCAAACCTAGGCTTGTTTGTAGATGCAGAGGTTGTATTTTGTTGTTCATTCCATAAGACTCTGATCTGAGGCCTCAAAATTTCTTAGGAATAATTTCCCAGACACCTAAACAGAGCTGAGGCAGTTCAGAGAAAAGCTACCAAGCTGTAGACAAATCTTATTCTGTCTACATTCCCACTGACTGAATTCCTAGACTTGCATTTCTCTGTATTTTGCATATTCTTTGTTTAAAGTTTTAATTAACACAGGTTTTCCCCTCACAGCAATCTCAGTGGGGAGAGAACATCTGAAAATATGTTTTACTAGTAGTCCTTTTCCTCTTTGGTGCCGTATGTTGGGATAACAAATATCTCCTGTTAACTTAAGCTATTTACCCTGTACCTTCATCTGTTTGAACTTCTCCCAGCATCCTCCAGCAGTTTCCTTATTGACTCCTGTGCATCTCTGCCTATGACCTTCTGTCTAAAGACTAAAGGTTCCCAAATGCTTTTGGAGACATAACTGATGGGCTTTAGAACAGTTGTTGCTATTGTCAAATCCTACCACTGATCTAGAGCTGAATTCCAGAGGGTCACGGCACTGACACCTTAAACAAACCCTCATTTCTTTATCATTTTGAGTCCAACAAGACTCTGGATGTACAGTGCATTCAACGACACAGACAGAACAATAATTCCTACTTCTTAGCAAAAAGGGTGATGGTTCTCATGCTAAATTAGACTGACTCCCAAAAATACTTGGTTTATAACACATTTGATTTCTTCTGAAAACTTGAGCCCTTATCTAGGCCTGGAAAAGAGAAAAAAATCATTTAAGTAGTGGCAAGGAAAAATTATTAAGTATATTAATAACATATTGATAATCTACCTCTTCATGGCACATGTTCGGAGTGGAGCCCTCCTACCTTCTGTGGTTCCGTGGACTGGAAATCCTGGCTGTATTTTTGACCTGCCATAGCTCTTTGGAGAAGTCAGCTGCCTTCTGAACTTCCTTTTACACAGTGCATCAGGATCTGTGCTAGGACAAAACATGGGTTAATATTTCAGCAATTGTACAGAAAAATTATGATGCTATGAGGTCTCACTCATGTGTAAAGGGGCTGATCTAGTCTCAGGAAAATCAATAAAGTTTTGTTATTGACTTTGCTTGGAGCAACATTGATCTCTAAAGGCAGCAAATGTATTGAATTAGGTTAGTAAATTACTGTTCCCACGACCAAGTTAAAAGACAAATGAGTAGTTAAGTGAGAGTCTGGTTACAATATCACATCACAGGGATTCCTGGTTATTTTCTTGTGGAATTCAGACAGCAGAATTTCAAAGAAAATATTCTCAAATCAGTGCACACGGGAGTTTTATATAAAAAAAAATAAATCATTAACAAATAGATTTTAAATCTGTCTCACACCAAAAGGAACCTAAAAATCAAAGTTAAAGACATCCTGTTAGAAGGCTAAATGAAGATCAGCTGATTTCTTGACTGAGAGTTTCACATGGTTATAGCTAAATACATTAGAAAATACATCTGTCAGGACTGAGTATTTAATTTAAATATGTTTTCAAAAATTCAAACTATATCTTGATTAATGGAGCTTTTCTTGATTAATGAACCATTGCAAAAAGTCTCTGTGGGAGAATGCAGTGTTAAAATGAAGAAGGTTTTAATACAGACTTTTAAAACTTTTCCAAGTGGATATTCACACAAGTCTTGAGTCTTGCATGATCCATTTATATGCACAGATTAGAAATGATGACATTTCCTTTTTGCAGGGGCCTCACGTGTCTGCTCCCAGTGATTACATGGCACAGTCAGGCAGTTCTCAGAATGAAACACTCCACAGAAAATATGACCTATAACACAACAGGTTATTTGCCACAGAAGACAACCTATAAATACTTAAAAATGTTGAATACATGAAAAAGCATATTTACTTTTATTTGCTCTCTCCTTCCAAGGGCAGAAGCACCTTCATTGCTAAAGATACTGACTCTGCATTGCTCAAATATACATAGATATATGGATAGGTATTAATATATAGTAATACAACAAAATGAAATTATTCCTGTGTTTATAAAATTCCTTTTGTAGAGAACTCACTGGCAAGCAAGCATTTGGCCAATAAGAGCTCTTTAGTGGATAAATTCTTAATGATGGAAAGTAGGCTAACACTTTGAAATTCTGTTTGCATATGACCTTATTTTCCTTTTCCCCTTTCCTTAAACTGAGTATTATCAATTTTTTCTCCAAAATGCCTACTTAAACTTGAGTGCTACAGAGAAGACAAGCCAGTGCAAAGCACTTTAATTCCTAAACAAACAGCCGGACTCAATGTAAAACTGACCTTTTTGATTCGAGAACATTTTTTGAAAATTCAACATGACACACATAAAATCTTTATTGTCAGCAGCCAAGCAGCTCAGAGCTAGTTCTGTAATCCCAGTGTGGGACCTAAAGTGCACACAGGAAGCTGGATTCAATTTTTCACTTAATTCCAGAAGTTACCCATTATCCTTCCTTACTAAGTAAAAGGGTTACTTTCCTTGGCAAGCTCCTTGGTATGCAGAGCTAAAATTGGGTCTCAGTCACAAAAGACCTGTCAGTAGACATTAAATTATCTAATTACTACTTAACGTGTTATTGAACAAGTCATATTTAAAGTAGGAATGACACAAATCAAAATCCATTCTTAAAATAGCCCTAAGTGAAACACATACCCCAATATAGTTTCAGCATTCTGCTACTGTCTCATCCACGCAGTGTCCAGTGTGAGTCATAACTGAGACTTGTGAAATGATACATTCTCAATACTATTGGCTTAATAGGAAATGTGGTGAGATGCAGTGCAAGGAAAATAAAGCCGTCCAATCAAGTTTATAGTTTTTAAAAGACAACAATTTCAGCCCGCAGGGGTTTTATTCATCAATAACAATTGCAGTGAGACCCAACACAGAAAGTAGATCTTTAATATCAATAACACAAAATGCTACCTTGCTAATGAAGACATATGAGTTTATTGATTAGTTGTGCAGGAATGTTTATGTTGGTTTTGCTTCTAGTTGCTCATTTATGGAAGAGCTCTTCAATTTTACTGCATCCCAAGCAAGGACTTGTAGAAATGGTAGTAAGGGGTTTATTATAGCCTGTCTCCCCCCTCCCATCCTTCTCACAGCCTACATTTCCCCGTAGCTGGGTTCTGCTGTGCTTGGTGTGCACTAAGCACAGGCAGAGTAAAGTAGGATCATGTTCAGCCTGTGGAAATCCAGCTCACCCTAATCAAGTGTGGGTTTAGCAAACACTGACCAGACTCTGCTGCCACTTTACTGACAGGGACCCGGGCTGCAGGACCCACAGACACCCCCACAGCTGCAGGCACCAGCAGATGCCAAGAGAATGCAAACCCAGCAAATCATACAGAGATCTTGAAAAGCATTCCATCAGGACAGCCCCTTGAAGGATATGATCCACAGACATTTACCTGTCATGGCAAAACCACCTGCCCCAAAAGCCTGCAGCTTAAGAGTGCTCACAACAACTTCTCAGAGAGCAAGCTGCACAATCTCAGGCCCTTGGAGTAGGGAGGAATACATAACCTTCAAAGAGTGTGAATGAAATTGCGTTTAATGTACACATTACTTCTAAAACTGCTTTGATTTTTCTTTCTTTTTGCTTGGTTTCTTATATTGATAGGGACCAGATGCAAAGTTCACAGCCTGATACAGCACTAAACCTATGAAGTTTCAGAGGTGGGCAGATTCAGCATTTGGTTTTGTCTGACTTCTAGAAGAAAATATCAGGAGAGATTTTCTTCAATTAAGACTAGCTGCTTCTGCTATGACTGTCAATGGCAAATTAAGATTTTTGTATCTTTAGAGACGGAAAAACTCATTAAAAAAATTAGTTTTGCTTAAGATTTTATTCTTAAAGTTTTTCATGCTGACATCTGCAGAGGAAAGGGAGAGGGAACAGCTTTTAATTAAAGTATGCTTTCTTGCTTGTTGGACACTTCTAATTTTACTGCCTATGGGCTATCTGGGAAATAACAAGGGAGAACATCCTACATTTCAAACCAAAACCAAAAAAAACTTAGAGCTCAGTGCAAAACTGCATTGTACAAAACATACAGCGTTTTTCAGCATACAGGCAGAGTTTTTTCTGCCTTTATGTAGAAGCACGTGCTCTTCTCCACAAGGATACAAGGAACTACTTCAGGAAAATATGGCCTGCTCACTGCTCACTGCTTCTGCCTACATCAGGAGTTTGTAGCAAACAGGAAATTTCAGCCATTTTCAGATGACTCCAAAGATCTCATCTCTCAGTTTGTCAGTCAGAATGAATACGTGTACCCAGGGACACAGAAATACAGAGATTTCTACAGGACATTTCAGTCCTCACCATATTTCACAGAGCAGGACACGCTACATTTCTGTCACTGCCTCCCCATAGTTGTCTCATTTTTATCAAGATCACTTAGAAACCTACCAGG
>VYZQ01003642.1:3563-18969 GCA_013400655.1 Mystacornis crossleyi | reverse complement strand
ACTCTCAAAGCTACAGTGGCACAGGACAGACAGTAGCTGACCACTGTACTTCAGTGTCCATCCACAGTGTCCATGCTGGCTGCTTATGGAAAAGTGAGATAGACCATTCAACCCTTCTCTTATGTGTGCTTTTCTACAAATCCATTTGAACCAGGCTCAGGGTGGGATAGTCTAATCCAAGTATCGAGCTTATGCCTTGCATATCAAGAGCATCATTCATTTTTGGATATTGCAGAAATGTAATGGCTGTTCTACCCATGAGGAGGAAGCTGGCATTTTATCCTTAGGGACCTTGTATCTTATTTCAGGAATAAATTTGCTTTATAGCCTCTCACTGAGTCCTGTTCAGATACTCTGTTTACTGCCTTTCTTAACCTAGAATACTAAAAATACACAAATATCCTTTGGGAAAGGATTAATACTCTTCCTATTTTCTCAGGTTTTTCATCTCCGCCTGAGTCCATTTATCGATGCTAAGGCCACAGCATATTCAGAATGGGCTATTTCTAGCAGTGCTGCTGTTACAGCTCTTGCAGTGCAGAAATACTATAAACCATGTCCGCACCAGGAGACTGGGGGAACTGCACAACTAACCTGTTCAGAAAGGAAACCCAAATCATACTGGAGAATTAATAAACTCTCACATGTTTGCATAATTACTAGACCAAGACCTGGACAAGACATGCAGCTGGTTACTCTGGACTCTTCTATTAGCTTTCAAATAAGAACAAACGGATGGCAAACCTGCATTTAACACACACTAGCATGCAGCACAACAGAGCAGCTGTATTAAACACCTGTGAACCACACTCCAGAGCCCTGCCTTTAAGAAAGAAGTGGAAAAAAAGGGAGAAAGTGCCCTTTGGCTTCTGAAGCATGTTCTCTTCCTTACGCAATAGCTATGACTGATTCATACCTCACTCTTCTGTGTATCTTTCCAGCCCAGGGCTTGGCTTAAGTCTTATTTAACTTTTTAAAAACATACTTAATGTTAGCATCCAGGTGTAAGCAACAGCGAGTAGAAGCTAGCATAACATTTCTGCTCCTGCACACATTTTAGGGATTCCTGAGATCAGCACTGTATTGTTCCTAGAAGAAATAGCCAAACTCAATAGCACTAGGTTTGATTATTCTCATGAATTCTGCTCTTTCTAATCTTCTTCAGTGCTCTCAACTTCCATTTAATAAATCATTTTAGACAGGCTCAGCCTTCATGCTCACATAAACTTTATGGAGTGACACATAAAGCAGGCAAAATTTCAGGTTCAGCATGAGTTTTTTCCTGAACTATGACTGGTTTTCAAATGAAAATGTCTTTACCAGACCTAAACTGCATTTATTTTTCATGCTACAGTTCTAAAGTTTGCTCTTGCTCCCAAAGGAGCCAGTGTGCCTCACCCTTTACCTTGTAACATCAGCAGATCCACAAGACCTCAGGTTCTGCTTGTGAAAGGAATGGGACAATATCGGCATCTCTGTTCAAAGGTAGCACTAGAGTGTTGCAATCAGATTAACGGATTCATAATTTCCTTTAAATTAAGAGTGTCCAGACATTTCTTGCTTAATTGAGAGACCTGCAGCTTCACATTTCAGTCACCTTTTCCAAATATCTCCACAATGCCTATTGCTCTCTTGAAAAAGAAATGCTCAAGGCGGGTCTGGGTTCCCAGTTTTGTTATGCAGACTGAACCTTCTTGCAGTAGGTTAGAGGTGGATGGGTATCTCCCTACTTCCCCATTTTATTAGGATAGTAGGTTGATATGTATCCAACTAGGAAACAAAACAATTTTTTGGTCCTGATCCTGTACACTGAGTGTGATTGTTGGGGACTTGGTCACTCCAGAGATTGTCACTGACCCTGAGAACAATCAGCATCTCACCAGACTGCACTGTAAGGCATTTCAAATAATTGTTTAAACTTGAATGTGATTTTCAGTTGACATAAAAAGACAGTAAGCTGTATATTTTACAAACACCAGAAAAAAACCCAAGCTTATTCTTGCATGCTTTAAAAGAGGCATTAAAATAGACTAAGATGAATACAAACTAGAATAATTTATCATGGCCATTCAGATGTAATTTCTATAAAGAAGAAAACACAAATAGCTGATCTTTAAAGACGTAAAATTGCCTTGAAGTGTCAATAACAATTAACATTTACATTCATCTCAGTATCTATTGGAATGCATGCTTCTTAAAGCCATAATCAGAAGGCAAACAAATAAACAAAAATCATCATTGTAAACAACCATGAAATTTGAGGGTTTGCATTCCTTCTAATCCAAGCTTAAGTAATGCTAATGTCTGTCCTATTCCTGCTTCAGCCCTAACAAAGCATAAATAAAAGAACAAGTAACTGTAGTCAAAAATTGGGAGAGAAAAGTTACTTTTAGGTTTAGTCAGAAATATTGTATTTTAAAAAGACTGTTTCCCATATTTCCTTCATAAAAAGACAACAGCACCCAGTGAAGTGGGACAGAGCTCAGAGGATTATTGTATTTAGTAACTGGCACCCAAGAGACTATATCTGTAAAACTGTATTTTTTTTTCTAATTAAATCGTAATTTCAATATGTTTGAGCATTTATACAGAGTCCAGGCCTATCTCCCTTCAATTCAATTTTTGAATTCTGAGGATAAATTAATTCCAGAAAATATATTATGATATGCTCACCAAAAGCAAGCAAGCAGTACCTATTATGATATCCATTAAAAAGTGAATATTATCAGGGGAGCAAGGTGCTGGACAAGAAGAATGGACTGTAACTCTGCTTCTACCACAACCATCACAGTGTGGGTATTAATCAGCAGGCTGAAGTCCCAGATTAGATTTTATTTTGGATAGTAGTTTGAATCTGGATCATGTTTGTGTTCATTCAGGTTTTCTCATGATACAAAATAAAACATTGTCCACCAGAGGAGAAATTTAAGGTATAATCCCAGGAAATTTACAAAACCTTCATGCACAAGAGCTGGTATAGGACTACATAAAAGAACTTTAGGCCAAAATTTTAAAGGTATTAGCTTCAGTCATCCCTAACTGGTGACCTAACACATTCTGAGGATATTAGCCTTCATATCATTCCTTCATTTTCCCATCTGCAAAATGATGATAAAAATATTTACTTATCCACTGGGGTTCAACTTCCTTAAAACTGCAGGGGACTCTAATAATAGGATAACCTGGGCATGTAAGAACATGTTATTCATCAGTTTGACTGCAGTCCCTATCTCAGGAAAATCAGGTGGAATTTTGTGTAAAATGAATATTGATGAGACAGTAGCCATTGCCTGACATCACACAAGTTTTACCACAAAGCCTATGAAACTGAGCCATGATTTAGCTGTATCATCATCCTACAAATGCCAGGCAGTGATTTAAGATTCTCTTTAGCAAATAGAAATTGAAGTTGACCTGAGGTTAGGAAAGACTGAGAGGCTTATGGAGCCTGAGAAGTCAGGGGCTGAGAATAGTTTGCATTTACCACTCTGTGAATGGGCAAAAAAGTCACATTCTTAAATGCTGTGGGAGCTGTCTAAGGTCTGTTTACTCACTGGCCACAAGCACTGGCTAATGTATAGCAATTTTATTCTGGCTTAATACAGTTTTGTATGGGCATTTTGTTTGTTTGCTTTTTAAATTCTCGTCTGGTACTGAGTCAAAGTGTAAAAACCAGAATTCCTTGGAAAGTAGGGCTGATCAGGCAAAGACTTTACACTAGCAAGAACACTGATATTTCAAAAATATTTTCATCCTACTTTGCTATAAAAATTAAATTATTCAAAGATATTCCCAGGAGTGCTTTCCCAAATAGTAAATTATTCATAAGAGCAAAGAAGGAATCCTCATTTGAGTATTTACATGTCTAAGAAGGTCCACAACTAACTGGTTATAGAAGGAGCCTCTCTCTGTCCACTTCACATTCAAATAATTTATAGTAACCCAAAAAGCTCCACAAGAACAGCTCTTCCCCCATAGTGTGTTGGCCAAGGGACTCACCTGACATGTAAAGGTCAAAGGTACATCTTTCCACATTAAAAATTAAGATATGGAAGATGATATTTTACAGCACCACCTGGAAGAATGTCTTGATTCACCAGATATTCTAGAGTGATCTTATTGTTTTTTAACAAATGTTTATCTCTTCTTTTAGATATTGAAACATTTTCAGTTTGACTATTTCATCCAACCAAAGCATCCCTATGGTTTATCTCAGAGTTTGGGGGTTTTTTGCTGTTGTTGGGTTATCTTGGTATTTATTTATTCCCCCTACTTTTTTTAACAGAAAAGCTAAAAAAATGCTACATTAGTTAATGTTCTCAAAACCTATCCAATACAAGTAACTTCTGTAATCCTTTTTCTTAACTTTTCTAGGAGTTATGCAATGTCCAACGTTTAGGGACGAATTCAGGCATGAACTCTATTGTTCACAGAGTCTATACATTTGCTCTAGAGAACAAGCCTGGAAACATTTCATTATAGTGCTGCACATGCAATTATGTGCTGGGAACTTGATAACACAAAACTGGTAAACAGCCAAAAAATCTTTCTGAGTCAAAAATGAAAAAATTATTAAGATATGAGATTCACACTGCTGAGTTAAACATTTTGCTTTCCTTCCTCCAGTTAGGTCCCATTGTGCACTGTTCCCTCACTTCCCACTTTGTCTAAGTCATTTAAAGTCCTTGGTATCAGAGAGCATAAATTCCATGATTTTACCCTGGTAGTTAACTACATTCCTCAAATTTAGAGTACCAGCTTTGTCAAGTCAACAGCATTTAAAAAATCTGAACGTATTTGGTGAACAAAATTAATGTTCAGAAGCTTGCCCAATGGGGAACTTCTTCCTTTCCACCTTTGCCTTTGCACTATGAAGTGGAACCATTCCAGAAAACTCAGGATGTAAAAGTAATGGACATTATACAACAAAATCCTTGTATGATTACAAACACTGAAGCTCTCTCATGTCAGTGAAGGTTTACTTCTGAAGCAGCATGTGTCCCCTAAAGAGTAGTTTATAAAGACAACTTCATCTTAAAATCCAAGCACTTACATTCTCAAGCTGTGTCCTTTGCTGACTTGGGGCCTTACCCAAAGACCATTGAGCTCTATGAAAGTTTCAGCGGATTGACTTCAGGGGACTTTGGATCAGAAGATCCTGGCACATATGCAACAGCTCCTGAAAGGGAACTGAAAGAGTCTGTCCAATACCACCATATTAAAAAAAAAAAAAAATTTAAAAATAAAATAGGACAAAAAGGGGAGAAAGGTATTCTAGAGGTACAGAAGTGCTCTTTAAATATCTGATTGCCTAAAAAACATGTGAGGGATGGGTAACATCAGAAAACTTTACAGGGACAAGAACGATGCCATTCAGTTTTAATTTTGCCTCCCTGTCAGCTGTAAACCCACGTGCACCCTCAGAAAATGTTATCTTGGTTTACCTATTTTTTGAATAAAGTGAGACTAGTTGGGATTTTTATCTCCAATATCCACCCAAATGGGATATAGAAGGTGTGAAAATTGTCCTAACCTTTTCACTCAGAGATTTTTACAGTTTCTCTGTCTGCCAGAAGCCTTCTCCTGGCAGTGGGAAGGCCATACCGCTGCTCTCAGACTGCAGGAAGGCTCTGCTTCTGACAGCCAGGCCCTGCCTCTGGCCATATAGACCAGAAAATCATCTCTTCAGCTCTCTCTGAACACTATTTCCCTCAGAAAAATCCACAATCATCTGAAACTTTACCAATACCCACCAACAAGCACTTCTGACATTGTTTCTCTGCTGTCTCTTTGGGACAGCAAAGAAAATTATCTGTGTTACACCCAGGACTAAGATTCAAGTTCAGGTTTTAATACATTCTTTGCTTTTCTGAGCCTCTTTCAGGCCCTTGGCATTACCAGCATGTATTTACTGTGGTCGTGTAAACAGAGCAGAGAACACAGCACATGGGAGTGATTTAAACTGTGTCATTAGCACATGGCAGGGGGCAGGGCTTCACTCAGATAGCTCATACATACCACACAAATTCTTTAAACAAATAAAGAGCTGTGCAGGGAGGGAAGGAGGGAAGGGAAGGGGATCTACACAACCCCCAGATTTTCCATGCTCTCCCTCTCTGGTTTGGAGAGCTGGCTTTTTTCCCCCACAATGTGATGCCCAGTCCATCAGAAACTCCACTCACACGCTGCACACATTGAGGTGTCCTGTTGCGGTGTGCTATTTTTACTGTTCTTTTTGGTTTTAAAATGCTTTATCGTTTTGTTATGGTTTAGCCCTATTCCCCCTCTCCCCCAGGTGGGAGATCCCATTCCCAAGCCATTCCCCCGGTCTTCCCTTTATGGCCTTCCCCTTCCCTTTATTCCAGTGCCTTCCCTGCCCATCACCCAAACCCCTCCCTTTGTTCCTGTCCTTTCCCTGTCCGTCACCTGAGCCCTCCCAGCTTTCCCTTGTATGGCTCCTGTCAGTCTCCCCAAACCCTGCCCCTTCCAGTACTCCTCGATGCCCCACTGGGGCGTGTGACCCTTCTCCCTCTGCCCCTTTGGGTGATTGGGCCCTGTCCCTGTCCTTCCTCTTGGCGTCCCTCCCCTGGAAAACCCCCATTGGCTCCTGGCTGGGATCCACCCCATTCCCTGGCTGGGATCACCCGTTCCCTCCCCATATTTAAGTTGTTGCACGGCGGGTATCCTTGCCTTTTTTTTCTCCTGGACCCGTTGAAATAAACTTTGAGCTGCACCCGAGGAAAAGGCCTCCCTGCCTTCCTTTACCCCTTTCCTCGACGGGGTGGCTGATGGATGACCTTGGGGCTTTGGCTCCCTGGAGCTTGAAAGAGCTAGAGCTCCAAAGGAGCAGCGGCAGGACCGTAGGTCCCAGGCTGCTCCCCACTCTCGCCGCGGTGGCTGTAGCGAGCTCGCCTGTGGTCGGAAGTGGTCACCACGACAGTGTCCCACTGCCCATGTTTCAGGAAGGTTCTGGCAATGCACAGGCAGCTCTAGAACATATAATGCAGACAGAAAAACATAACCTCATATTATTTTTTAATAGATGCAGTCACCATTTCACATGCAGTACATTAACCCTTTGTGCCAATGAACTCTTGACAGAAACAAGTACTGTAGTGAGCAAAGTCCCAGGTAGAGGCAGAAAGCACAGACACCACATTAGGCTGGAGAACACCTTTCTCTTTTAAAAAAATTAATGACGTATCTTTGTGTGGTTCCACAATGAAATGTGGTTCAAAAGAAGTATCTGTCAAAGCTGAAGATGACACACCAGGCCATTAATAAATCTGTGTCCTCACCTCTCTGCTGGTGCATGGCACAAGGCAGGCTGCTGTGCTCAGATGCAAGCAGCACTTACCTTACCTGTGACCTTAATTTCAAGGACACCAATAAAACAAAAAGGAGAGGGACAGTACTGAAAGAGGGTGACATACATAAAGGTGATTTTATATTGTTTAATAAGACATGACGTGATTCTTGATTCAACCTAATTTATCAGTTTTTTAATGTGGTGCTAGTCTACAAGGCGTGTTTCATATGGATTAAAATTAGTAGTACTTCACATATGTTATTTAGTCACAGCTTTCTTACGGATAGGTAAATAGAACTCCCTCTCTTTTACTTTTAGGAAACCTGAGGCAAAGTTGTTCTGTATCAACTTCACTCATCAAAAGACACAAATATTTCTTTGTTGAGTTCCCCAGCAGCCCCACCATGTCCAAGACCCATTGATGTAATTGGTCCTTTTGAAATATCAGAAGTGTTATCTTGAAGTATTAAACTATTCTAAAAGCCAAGGGTGATGGCTTCATTCAGATCTGTGTCAGGAACAGGATTAAAACCTAGGGACCTGAGAAGGCCAGGTGTGCCTAGAGAAACACAGGGCAAAGCTCATCTGAAACAGTTTGGGTCTTTTGCTCAGCCCCTTTCTACTTTAAAACTTTCACTGGGCAGGCAGCAACAGGCCCTGAATAAGAGCACATGACAAGCCCACAAGGATTTGGGGCAGACTCAATGGAATATCTAGGTATTTGTATGCCACCCAAATCCGCCTTGTGTAAGACAATTGATTTACTGTCCCAGCAGCTCATGGAGGAGGAAGAGTTATTGCTCAGACAGGGAACTGGAGCAGAAAGAGGAGTGACTTCCTTACAACCCCACAGGAAACACACTCTATTTAAGCAGACTGCAGCACCACATTCCATTGCCGGGTTAATTTTACAGGAAGATTAGCAATTTAGCAGCTTCCTTGAGTGTTTGCAGCAGCAGTAGCCTACACCTTGTTTCCAGAGTTCTGTCCGAGGTGAAAGGCAGATAAGCATAAAGGATCTGAAGGAACTTTCCAAACATGCAGGCATGCTCAGCTGTCAAAGCCCACCAGTAAAAATGAAGTGTTTTCTGAAGTCTCATCAATACACATGGAGTTGGAGCACAAAAGCACTGGGGGGATTTAGGGTTTGGCAGACATAATGTAAAGAAGGAGGTATTTTAACAGATCTAATTCCTGATGGATTTTTAGAACTAGAATTCAACCCACATTTCTTTACATCATTAACACCTTCCTGCACAGATAGACAGATAATAAGTAGATTTTCCTTCAGTTTTAAAAGAAGAGAGATTACAATCAGCTTTCCATCATCATCACCACTCCTACCTCTGTATCTCCAGCCAGTGTCAATGAGAAGACTTGTCCATTTTTTGAAAATATCGCCTGTAAAACTCTGGAGGAGAAGGAGTTGAGAACCCAACTACAGGAAGAGAATGAAGAGCACAGTGATGTATGAAAAGGCTTACTTGTGATCCCCTAGTGCCACCTTTGGTTGAAGCTCACCAAGTACGAACAAGCTTAAAGTCACTCCCAAGAGAGAATGAAGTTTCATATGCTTTATGTCATTTGCAGGAAGACAGTCCTCCTGGATTCCTGATCTTCTTTTCAGGAGAAAACCAAACACTACATTTTTCTGCTATAGTGACTGAACTGTATCTCCTATTCCCATGCTATTTCTAAAGTGCCCCCAGAAGTGTTGGCTGGAAGAGGCTGACCTGATTTTTGTGACAGCATTTCCATGTAGCATGGGGGAAAGGTACATGCATGGAACCTGCTTTGAGAGCTTCACACAGTAATGTCCAAAAAAGGAGGACAAAGGACCAAAAAACCCTTCTGCTGTTTCAGTGACCAGATATGACCTGTGGATTTTTGTATGTTCTAGTCCGTCCTTACAGCCTTTTAGCCCACTGGGAGGGATGTGTTAAAAGCAGAAGACTGGAGATGAGGATTATAAAATACACTGAGTGCCCTTGCAGCTTGAAGTGACCCTTGTTAAAAAAGTGTGAAGAGCTGTGATCCTCCTGCATGGCCAAGTGGAATGGTCCCTATGTCCCTGTTGTGTCTCTGTCCATCTCCCCTGTCCCAGTGCTGCTCTGGGATCCCCCACTCAGCGAGGTGACAGAAATACAGTCCCTGTCTCTGTTTTAGCCGTGGGGTTGGAGCTGTCCCGGCTGCCAGTCCCTGCTGACTCACACAGGGCCAAACCCTCAGAGCATGTAAAATGCTTCAGGAAAGTCACTGAAACAATTTTAGCAGAGTTTCAGCAATTTGCTGTTGCCAAGAATTAGGCCCAGGAGCATAACAAAGACAGTGGTTTAAACCCATTAACAAGAGTGCGCTTCTACCACCTTGTGCTGTAGTGGTGACTGACTGAAAGCCATTCAAACACACGTGTAGGTGGTCTGCTTCATGATGCAGAAAACAGAGAGGAAAAGGAATTCAAAAGAAAAATTATATAGGTTGCTATAGGTCTACCTATAGACATGAAAAATACGGTACATAAAAATATGTGCAGATATGTGTGTATATATATTTATGCATACTTGCAAATGTAGCTCTATGGATTTGTATAAATACAAATATATGTATATACGTGCAAACACAAGACACAGAGGAGATGTATACTATTGTTTCATCAGGATATAAAGGGCTAAATTATAAAGCAAGCCAAAAGCTTTATAGTATACAAAAGTCACCCTTTGAAATATCAAGCAAAATAGTCATCCAGAAGCTCATGGACCTGACATCTGCTCTTTGAAAGCTTCAAATTAACAATTGCTGAAAGAGGCCCTTCAGGTTTCCTTCCCTGCTGAGAATCAGACAAACCTCAGGCCTAGAGAGCTTCAGTAGTCAAAACGTTCTTCTGCAGTGGTAGCGTTGCACCGCTGAAACAAATGGATTACTCCACTGCTAGTACAACTGGGTATTTAGGGAGAACTCGCTTTTGCAGGGTTATTATCCACCCGGTGTTGCCAGAAACCAATTTGTGGTTTTTGCAAGAATAGTCATATTGCACTACGGGGTTTTCAGATGGGGTTAAAGAGTCAAGCAACAGCTTCTCATCTTTCTTCTTCTGATTCTCCTCTTAGCATTTTTAATCCCATAGTGAGGAAGAGGAAGCAGAGCAGGAAAAAGAAGTATTTTTTTACTACTAATGTATAGCAGAATGTCATTTGCAGAATTTATTACCTGTAAATTAGCAAAAATAAGGATAATACTATTCCAGGTGTGCCTTTTCACGTCCTGACAGAAACACCTTTGCCACCATTTTAGCTCCTGGCAAATTCCCTTTTCATTCCCAGACTGTTGTCCTTTGCTTTCCCATCTCTGGAGGCAGCAGTTACATTGTCACTGGTGCCTCACACAGCTCCCATCCACTTGCTTCCATCTGTTCTCATTCTTACACAGCACTTCTGCAAGATGTATCCTAAAAGAAGCCTCGGGCTATTTTACTTGGTGCCCTAGTAATGATGTTCTCTTATGTGAGCGCTTGAGAAAGATGACAGGTTGACTCTAATCTACTCCATGCAGGTGCCATTTGAATTTTAATTATCCCCAGCTAAAAATTCTACTTTCAGGCCATCCTTCTTTATATTTGAACCTAAGATGACAAATTTCATGTGAGGAGATTCCACTCCTGGTGACTGTAGACAGCTAATAGAGACATCTAAGTTAGGATCCTCATCAGCAGAAAGAGCAGAGTATTTATCTCTCTCCAGACACTGTGAGCAGGGCTCAGTTAAGGGCCTGAAGCTGGCTCAGGTGAACCCAGGCTGTATTCTCTGCTTCTCGTTTGCTCAGGAAGAATCCTGCTCAGGAAAAGTTGTCCTCTCAGAAGGAGTTCTTGGGGAAAGTGGAGCTTGAAGAGGACACTGCTGCTGTCAGTGGCATAACAGGGCATGTTAGATGGGATGTCAGGTTTTTATGGTCAATTGTACGGTCATCTTTTCTCACCATCCTCGAGTTACCAGAAATATGGTAACAGAGCAGGGAATACAGAGAAGCACAACTGTAGTACCAATTAAACCTCAGGGCAATTCAGATACCATAAAACATCCCATTTCCCTCTCAGCCACAGGCAGCCTACTCCAAGGTACCTTGCACAGACTGCAGCCCTGCAAAATATGGTCATATTCAGAGCTGAAATGCAGCTGAAATGCACTATAGTAACTATTGTCTGCTTTGTCTTAGGGAAGAATCTAGGAAATTTTGTTTCTTTTAAACTTTATTTTAAAGGTAATGCTACTTCTGTTAATGATTCTAGCACTCTAGTCAGTATTAAGTATCCAGTTGTCACTGCTAGATCCTGTATATGAAATACAAGCAGAGGGGGAGGAAAGAATTAAACCAGTTTATAATAATTGATATTTCCAGACTATAATCTTGGCATCTCTTTAAATCCATTTATAATTGTTTGCTACCTGTTCCTGAATATGAATAGGCTATTTCACCCGTGAAGGGTGAGTGCTAAGTTCCTTCCGTGGTTATGAAAGATCCATAACTCACAAAGGCTGCAAGGCCAGAGTAAGTGGCAAAGATTTGTCTTTTTTTTTCCTCCAAGCAAGTCAAAGAATCATAGCCACCCTTCATGTATGAGACAGTCTATTTGTTCTTCTTTGTTGTATTTCTTTTAAATTAAGCTTTTTAAGAACTGAACCCTGGCATCAGATAGTAAACAGAAGGCTGCTGACTGGATAATTAACACTTTGAGGCTTGTTGGATAAGCCAAAAGCAATTTTAAAAACTTTAAAATACTGTGTTGGCAGCGTTGTTTGGGTTTTTCTTTGGGGCATATTTTCACCACAGTGAATAACAAAAGTGATACTGAAGTGATACTGATTTTTTGATTAGACATTAAATACATTGTTTCATTTGGCAACATGTTTATCATTTAATTTTTTTAAAAACTAGATTTTAATACAACATTTTATTTCAATGACTTGGTCTACACAGGAGATAATGAGAAATGAAGCAAAGCTTTGAAAGCACAGCAATGTGAATATCAAAGGACATCTGAACACTGGCACAATCATGGAAGGAGAAATAAGTACAGGTGTAGGAGTAGAAAGGGACAATAATGCAGAAAGTCAGAAACACGGAACAGGTTTCATGCTTGAGTTTGAGGTTATTCCTCCTACCCTGGCTCTTTGGGCAGCACCACAGTAACCCAGCACAAAGCAGCCACATCACCTTATAGGAACTTACACAGGGATGCCGGCAGGATATGCAGTCCCAGTCCAGGACAGAGCACTGTCCTATCCCCATGGTCCACTGGGAAGTCACAGCAGAAATAACTCTCAGATGATAATGCAGACACCTCCCTGCACAATCCCAGTTTTCTGAAAAGATGAACATGGAAAATCTACCCCTGACATAAAAATCAGAGGCAGACATTGAATTGTACTTACCAGACACTTTTGACTTTGCATTCTACCTAGTAATCCATTTCTGCCAGAAGTATTTTGAACATGTCAAACATCCAAGAGCTGCAAGACACTTAAATTTATTTTGCCACTTTAACAGTTTTCATCCTCCTCACCAACATCTCTGTTACAGCTTTTCTCTCCTTGAGTTACAGAGGCCCCAAATGCTGAACCCAAAAGATTGAGTGCTGGGTTTAAAAATCAATATTATGTCACTCTGCAGAGCTAGAAATGTGAGCCTTTCCCTCTAGTGATTAAATGTTGCCAGCTTCCCAATGGGTTTCTATGTGTTTGTTTCCAACCCTGAAGGTCTCAGGATTTTAAAGAAGTGACATTTCAATGATCCTTACAGGAAATGCATATTTCTCATACGAACAGATTTTAAAACCTCAGGGAGTATATCCTGAAAGGATATACATGGATTTTACAGCACAACAAAGTGGTTACTCTTAATTGCACTATCAGTTGTACACATCAACTAAGTCACCTGCTCCCTTCATCTGGCAGAGATGGGTACTGGAAAAGATCACAGGTGATTTCCTTGCAGTGTTTTACAGACGCAAAGGTGTTCCCATAAAATATTAAGATATTTGTCAAAGGCTTTACTTCCCAAATAATCTATTAGATGTAGCAATGGAATGTAAATTCTTTTGCCAGTAATAAGACTGAAAAGAGCATTGGCAAATCTGTAACCTGCATTTCCCCTTTATTATTTCATCTTCAGTTGTCAGTTTGTCATTAGTAATGTTAAAAGCTTTTACACTTTAGGTGAAATATTTTTGTCTACTTCTTGCTCATAAGTAGTTTTTGAATTTAATAATGGGAGTAGAAAAACATGCAAGGTAAAATTTTCAATTATTAGAAAACATACTAAAGTAGGAAAATATTAGAAATACATTTTTACTACTTTTTATGCTCAGTATACAGCAGAATGTTGGTAGCACAAGCAAACAGCTCTCAACTCAGCACAATTTTTCTATGTGCAACAGAACTAACAAAAATTAGTTTCTTATAGTAAAATAATTTTCTATAGTAAAGGGTTTTTACTGCTGCCAGGGAAAATATAAAATGGCTGAGTTCTTTCTGCTCTCTTATCCCTGGGCAACGATTTGTGTTTCTTTCCTCTACCTAGCTACTGGTTTCCAAATTCTGAACCACTACTACAGCTAAGTGGAACTCAAACATGCATTACTACAAATAAAATAAAAATGTTTTGCTATAAATCTCTTTTGTCTGCCTTCACCTTCAAAGGACTTGGAGTTGGACTGGTTTTACCCTCAGTTCCCAGAAGTAATTGGGATCCGTAAGTGCCCTTCAATTCCCATAATGCATTTATATTAAAATTACACTAAATCTCAGGTTGCTCTGTGGAAATGTATTAGAGCTGATATAACAACCATCAGCCCAGGCAATAAGTGCAATCTATCCATTTCTGTTGCTCACTGCTGCATCCAGCAAAAACAAGAAAATAAAGCCATGAAAGTAACATATAACAACATTTGAAAATTCTTTAATTTAAGCAACTTTTATGTTTCTACCTAGTAGTATTATTATTGTAATAACTATTTGTCTCATCTAGATATTAAGGCTGAATTTTTCTTTATTTCTTAACCAACTCAGATTGTTAGGCTGAGCTCATTTTCTATTCATAATTACCAACACAAAAAAGGTAAAGAACTCAAACATACCTAGCAAGATATNACCATGCCTTTTACAGAATGAAAATTATTGTTATCTGTATGTACTAGAAGAATTAAGAGTCTCAATTCACTTCAGGCACTGCTTGCCAGGCTTCCTGCACCCAGAGTGTAATATTTTTTAGGTGACACATTTTAAGCTTGTGGGTTTGAAGATACATACCTCAGGCAAACAGGCACATAAAGTAGAGCACATCTTCCCGTCTCATTAGGGGACTGTATTTCTGAGTCCAACCACGTCTTCCTTCTGTCATGCCTTTTCTTAGGATAAATACCCACACTCCAGTCATAATGAGACAAACAATTCCTAAATGTGATTTTATTCAAATCAAAGATGGTCCACATCGAAGTTCCAGCTACGAGCAGCACTTTTTTATGAGAATATTTGATTCTTCAAGAGCCACCTGATATACGAATGTGATGAACAGATCACAGAAGGATGTCTTTTGTTAGTATACGAACACTGCTTAGGAGTTAACTATGTCTATTTTTCTTCCAAGCATTTCCAGCTAAGTTTTACTGGAAGAACCAAATAAAGATGAGAATTTCTTCTGCAGTCTTGCCAGGACTTTGTACTTCTATTTTTCTCCTTACCATTTATGAACAAAATTACGTTTGTGAAAAATAATGAATTAATTTTAGACTCAACATTCAAGTTCTCCAGACTGAATTCTGTCAGGCACCCTCACACCACCACATTGACTGGCACTGTGTCCAGTGGCAGAGAGCAGCCAGTTGGTGTCTTTAATTAGGCACTAAATATCCCTAGATCTGCTGGCGTCAGGATTAGAGGGCTGAGGTTGGACATTCAGCCCATCATGTCTTGCACACACAGAGCTTGATTTATGTGCCACGCTGCTCAGCTGTCACTGAGCTGTACCTTCGTACAGCCCAGCTGGATAAACCAATTCCATTTCAGCATTAGCAAGCAAATCCATTCTCACTGGCTTGTGCACAGC
>VYZQ01003640.1:10841-21871 GCA_013400655.1 Mystacornis crossleyi | reverse complement strand
CCCCCAGGGAGTGACCTCCACAGTAAATCAAGTATAATAAGAAGCAATAACTGAAGCTCTCAATACATTTGGTAAATAAGTGCAGCTGCTCCCATACAACGCTTGAGTGCATCTTACTGAAGAGAAATTCTGCCTTCCTACCAGAAACTTTCTTCAAAGTTCAGGGACAGATACTGAGTACATTTGTATTTTACTGACTTTATTTGTCTTGAGCAGCACTTTTCACAGCAGGACAATTACTGTAAGGGGTGAGGTGCCACCAGCTTTTTTCCTGTAATCAGTAGCAATAATTATATAGAAATGCAAGTATAAAATATGGTAGATATTAGACCCCATCTCTAAAGGCTCAATCCTGAATCTTTCTTTCTCTGATTTAAAAAGAAAGGACACTGTAATTAATTTTGACTGTTGAGCAGTCTTGTTACTGGAATCAGAAAAGAAATTTTTATCTGAATTTCATTTAAGTTTGACTTTAACAATTCCCTGTGGTGATGTCTTACCCAGTCTAATTGCACAATTTATAATTTAAAATACATTTGCTGGTTTTGAAGCTTAGCCTTTCTTAATTAACTGAAAGGTCACTTGCCTATGTATTATGAGTTAGATTGTGATGCTTACAATCAGTCCCATATGTTGATTGAATGGCTTAAGTTCTTTAAATTTCTTGTTTGCAATTAAAATTTTCCCTGACAGGTGTCTGCCATTGTTTGATTTTACAGGAAGAACAAACCCCAAACAAACAAACCCCAGTTGAAACAAGAAAGCGGTTTCTTACAGGGGCATGTAATGTGTTTTTAAATGAAATTATTCATATGACTCTTTAGACTGAAAAGCCTGAAGAGTGCTCGGTTTTTGAGCAGGAACTGAAAAACTAATAGGCTGTCTTGGTGGTGGTGTCTTTAAAGGCTAAAAGGCTGTCAGTGGTGTGTCTTTATCCCTCCTGTCATAATTATTCCAGGTATGATCAAGTTTTGAATTTCAAGTTTTAAACCAGCTACTCTTAGTTAACACATGCTCTGCAGAGCATATTAACTGAATTCTTAACATACCATCAAGAATTACGTACAGAAAGTTGCAATACAATCTCACAGTTGCAAAAATACCAAATATACAGGAGTTAGGCAGTGCCAGAATTAAGCTGACACATAGAATTAGCACTTTCCTTTTGCTTATGTAATGATTTTTAATTCTATAACACCTTTTTTTTTTTTGCAACCTTTAAAGCACAGTGGAAAACTAAATCAAATCAGAATAAACAGTTAACTTGTCTTTTCATTCTTCTTGCTGAGGTCAGCACAGTCCTTTTGTATGAATCCCCTACAACCATTTCTCATGCTCCCACCATATGAAATTTTTACTTGCTTCTCAAATTTCATAAAGAAGTAGGATAGGACTGTCTACTGCATACAGCTGTGATATCCTTACTAAAGAAGAATGAAAAGTCATAGACCCATCCTAGACTGTGGGAGTCCTGACTAATCTACTGGCCTATTCTGTGGCGGAGTGAGAGTGTCAGTGGACAAGGGATGTCATCTGCATAGAGCTCTGTAAGGCCTGATACAGTCCCCCACAACATTCTTACCTCTAAACTGGAGAGATATGAGTTTGATGGATGGTTTTATAGATGGATAAGGAACTGACTGACCATGTCCAGAGTGACAGTCAATGGCTCAGTGTCCAAGTGAAAAACAGTAATGAAGGGGATGTGTCTCAAGAGTCCATATTGGGACCATTCCCACCTGATATCTTCATCAGCTACACGGACTGGGGGTCAAGTGCACCCTCAGCAAGGCTGCACATGACAACAAGCTGGGTGGTGGAGTTGATTTGCCAGAGGGAGGGGATGCCATCCAAAAGGTCCTTAATTGGCTTGAGGAGAGGGCCTGTGCAAACCTGAAGAAGACAGCAAAACCCAGTGGAAGGTCCTGAACCTTTGGTGGAACAACCCCCAGTGTCAGTAAAAACTGGGCAATTAACTGCCTGAGACCAGCCTTATCTTCATTATGCAACTCTTTCCATGATCCATTTAAGCCAGATCTTTTTAGACAGTAGTGTAACTGTTGCTCTTACGATGCAGCTGAATTCCAAATCAGGGTTTTAGAGTTAATTTCATCAAAAATGTGGTATAGCTTTAGTGTTCCATCAACATTAGACTGCTAGACTCCACAATAAATACTGAAAATATAACCTATCATATTCAATTAAAATATTCAAAAAATTCACAAATCAACACACTTAATGCCAGAAAACAAATAAATCCAATATTGTCTGGCATTTAGATGAGCTTTCAGATAATACTGCATCTATTTTTTAGATACAGTCACAACACCAAATTTACCAAGACTTAAAACTCTTAGCAGGAGGGTTAATTCTCTTGTGGAATAAATTCTAATTTATTCATGTAATCATATAAGCTTGTTTCAAGGAAAGAAAGACTTCAACAACTGTACACACCTGTGGTTGATAGAACAGCCCATAATGATGAAATCTACAGAGAAAATAATTCATCCATTTTTATTTACACTGAAAGAAAATTATACTTTTAAAATAAGATTACTACATATCTTCCTTCTAAAATGTCTAAATATAAATAACTTTTCTTCTCTAAAATCACTGTCATCCGAACTTCTAATAGAAACATTACATAAAACCAAGTCTTCCCTAAAGTGCCATCATCTCATATGGCTGAAAACTGAAGAGTAATTCTTTTGACTGTTGGAGTGAATTCTTAATGAATAAACGACATCAGTGTATAGATGATCCATGTATTTGCAGGCTGGACGAGAAAATGGAACCAAGAGCTGAAAGAATTTGGGTTGTTACAGACCTGTGCTGCTTCCAACAATTTCATTGATTCCAACCTCTGGAATCTGCTGTTTCTTCCTGAAAGATGCTGAAGGGAACATTGCCACAAAACGTATTTGTTGCTGCCAGCAAAATCAGCTGGAAATTCTGCCTTCCTGCAGAATGGTCAACATCGTACACAGCAGAAGAAATGAAACCATGCTGCTTGCTTCTGTGAAGGTATTATTTTAACTCATTTGTTTCTGTTCCAGACACCATATAAATGTCTTGTGTGGATATATTTGAGCTGCTTTTTCATCTGGGTACAATCCTAAATTCAGAAGTGTAATGAAGAATTCTGCCTCGTGTGGGTGTCTGTTAAATCAGAACATCATAAAGTTTTAAAAGCATGCTGGAAGACACCCATGTTTTGGACTTAGGGTGAGCAAAAGTTTGATGACATACCAATATTTTGGTTGTTGTTGAGCAGGACTTGCAGTAAGACAAAAGACTTTTCAGCTTCTCATGCTGCCCTACCAGTGAGGAGTCTGGGAGTGAGAGAGGAACTGGGAGAGGACACAGCCAGGACAGCTGACCCTGACTGACCAAAGGGATATTCCCTACCACATGGCATCGTGCTGAACAACAAAACTGAGGGGAGTTGGCTGGGGATGATGGCACTCTGCTCAGGGACTAGTTGGGCATTATTCAGTGGCTGGTGAGGAATTGCATTTTGCATCACTTGTTTTGTGTATTCTTTTATCATTATTATTTGCCCTTCATTTTCACTGCTATGAAACTGTCTTTATCTCAATCCAAAATTTTTACCCTTTTTCTGATTCTCTTCCCCATCCCACTGGAGGGGAGTGAGTGAACGCCTGGATGATGTTTAGCTGCCTCTCTGGTTAAACCACAACACTGGTGAACTATTCTGCTCAAATGAATAGTGTCATTGAAGCCAGCAAGACTTGGAGGGGGTTAAATTTAGCAAATCACACATGTCTCTAGGACTGGAGCCACAGCTTGTGTAACAGAACGTTTCTAATATTCCCCAGGACCAGCATGGAAAATTGACTTGAACAAATCATTAGATGGCCACAGAAAAATGACTTAAGGATGTGACCTCCACAGACCTGATTTCCTGTAAGCTGCAGAGGAACAGTAGTGCAAGCACTTAGAATAAAAGCTGTCTGTTTCTCTAGCCTTTGGGAAAAAAAAAAAAAAAAAAAAAAAAACAAAAAAAAAACTTGGGACAATTTTCTTTTGCCTGCATTTCTTACTGGAAGAGGTAGTACAGAAGGATAATTCTTGCCAAAATATCTGCAGGCTTAAACATTTAAAGCAGTATTTTGGTGATTTTTATAAGGTCTAGGTACTATAGCAAGATGCAGATAGAGAAACAAGGCTTGAAGCTAGACTCATGTAGTCCTATTAACAATTTGAAGACACGCAGAACACCAGTGATGTCAACGTCCTTGTAATATTCATAAAGGTGCTGTGTAGGTTCAGCTGCATTCTGGTATTTGTACCCAGGAGCTATTTTCTCCCCCTTACTCTTATTTTTGCACTGCTAAAACATGAATCATAAAAAGAGCCTTTTGCAGGAGCACATTATTATCCGCCAACAGCAGCTCCTTCCATTTGCCACAACATTCCCTCAAACCACCTATTGTTATAAGGGTGCTGCTGTTGGTTAAACGCTATTATACAAAAAATATTAATCATACATGCCTGCAATAAATTTTAATTACTCTGCTCTCTGCTTCTCTTCTCCTTTCCCCTGTCTTTCCTCCAGTAACTCAGCAGAGGAACTGAAGTCTCACTGTTTCTGTACCCTTCCTGAAGACCAAAGGAAGAACAGAGCAATCCCTCTGTGAGCTCTGAGAGCAGTTCAAGGGGGAAAAAAAGGTGCTTTCAAGTAAGAGAAATGAGAATCCCTCAAAAAAAAAAAAGTGTTTTGAGACTGCATTGACAGCAGGAGGAATATTTAAAACAGTGTCTTAATTCGTTAAAGCACAAAGCTCACAGGATACCTGCTGTTGACAGTGGCCACAAGTGTGTGGCCACCCAGTTGTGACTGACTGGTAGGTTGAAAGGTTAGTGCTGAGGATGTGGGGAGAGGCAATTCTGATAAGCTGTACCATCACTAAGCCCCAATTCTCTAGGCTGAAAGTGGTCTCATTGCTCATAGTTCCCAACATGCATATACACTGAGAGTGACCACAACTTCTGTCCTTTGTGGCCAGGTGAGTGCCCTCCCTGTGAGTTAATTCTATGCTGAGTAGATCTACTGGATCTGATGCTCTAGGGAAGCTCAGGCATCCAGACACTGATGGTGTGACTCACTGTGTCTGAATCAAAGAGTCAAAATCTGTGAGTTAATGTTGCTTGTCTCCTTTTATAATAAGTTGTCTGATTAATGCTGCATCTCCTTTTTTTTTTTTTAATTCAATGGTAAAGAGGGTAATTTTTATTCTTTGATTATTGCATGAGAGTCAGATGCCTTGTTTGAGATGTCCACCATTGGCAAGAAGCATCCCAAGCCTTGTCTGTGTATGCCAAGCATGTCTGAGTGCCCCTCCACTCCTGTGTCTGAGTACCCTCCACAGGGTAATGTCCTCTTCACCCTGGGCTATTGACTTGATATAGGATTTAAACTTTTATAACACCAGTGAGCACCATCAAATCATTAACTAGAATTACAATATTACTGTTACTGCCCTCTCTCACATTCTTGATGCATCCTTAGTTTATTTCTTGAACACTGAGGCACTTTCAGTATGTTGACCACTGTGACATCTGCCCAGGGTACCAGAGTGAAATCAGGGATCTGTTCCTTGCAGAGCTTTGTTTCTTGAGGGAAGACAGCTTTGTGTGGATTGGACTCAGGACAAAGCTCTTTCTCTGTGCTTTGCTTCTTGCTGAATTCTGTGCCACTGCAGGCTCATCTTCAATGCTGAAAGTTTGTTCTAGGTTCATACTTTGCTTAGAGTGTTTATAAAAATGTGACTTTTTTATAAGGGGAAAACCTTGGAAGGTTTAATAATACAAGCACATACCCTAATTTTCTTTCTGAATTCAATTCAGAACTATGATTTTACATCATCCCTCCTGCCAGGTTTGCAAGATTTTCTCCCCATGTTCCTGCTCAACATTTCAGGGAAGGAGTAGGAGAAACATCCCAGTCTGAAGAGGATGTTTATTCCTGTGTCTTTGTAATGTGCAGATAGTGAATTCAGGCTGGTTGTAGCTCTGATAACAGTTAGGTGCCTCCTTGACTCCATTCTTGATGGTAAGGATTGATGCCAATTTTCTGGAGGAAAGGTCTCCCTCAAATGATCAAGGTGGATTTTAAAAGCTTGGCTTTTCTGAATAAGAAGAAATTATTAGCTGTTTTGGTGCTAAGATATGGTCAGGCAACAGTAGTGCCTAGGAGGGCCAAACTGATACGATTTTGATTTTTCAAGCATAGAATGAATATTTATTGCTAAGATATAGAGGAGTCAGCATAACTGTGGATGAATTACGAGAGCAGAAAAAACAGAGTTGCTTTTTTCAAAAGTCAGCCATTCTTACACTCATTTTTTCCACTTTGTAAATAGTGAGAGAACCTGCTGTGCAAGGACTCCATCTCAATTTCCTTCACTTACTCTGCTTAGCAGATCTATTCCTTTCCTGGCTTACCTGCATCCATTTCCTCAAGTGTCCGTACAATCAGGCATTTCTTCAACCAAAATGTTTTCTGAAATCATTTAGGTGTCAAGAAAATGTTTGGCACGGAATCATCACAATGTTGATAATTTCATCAGATAATCTAATCTATTAATACATTAGGCTGATATTTATATCTGGAAATTGAATAAAACCTGTTTGTATACATGTATGTTTGTATATATGTAGTCCCTTCCTTACACAAGGAGAAAAGTCAGCCAGCTGCCACATTCCCCTCTCCAAATTCCCTGGAGGGGAATTCTAACAGTCTTTTGAAAGTAGTGGAAGTCAAGTACTGGAAATCAAGGTGTTAGTCTCCCAAATAGTAGGGTGCAAGAAGAAAAATTGTCCTATAAAAATACAACTTGTTTTTTTACAAATATATTGTTCTATTGTATCTATTACAATTAAGTTCTAATATTGCTCAATTTTATATAAGCATTTTTAAAATACAATTTTTTTATGTTCAGCCAAAACTGTTGTTCACCTAAATGACTTGAGTATTTCATAAAATTTCAGAGGTGCTGGGGTGGCCAGATGTGATCCTTAACTGTGCCCTTATTTAATTAGTGCACTCTCAGTACTTCAAATTTTGGTTTAGCAAGACAGAACATTCTTAAGCTACTGTCACAAATATCCATTCTGCTTAAAGTGGCTTCAGTCTGAAAGGTATCCAGCCCAATCTGATCCTTCTTTAAGTGGGAAAAGTGCATAATGATTTAATGCACGTAAACTTTCAGCTAGGTGCGAAAAGTCACTGGCATGTCATGCACCACTGTCCAGTCTCTGTGTTCAGTGAAATGCTTAACTTTTTCAACGAGACAGGTGACCTTCTCCTCGTTGGCAGCTCCTGAACAGCACTAATTCCTTGAAAGGGGTTTGGCGTGAATGCTCCATCTCAGCTTCGTGTCTTATCAGTTTGGCAGGCTATGATTATTTAAGGATGAAGAAGTTGTGTTAAGGCAGAAGCAAGGAGAAGGGAGATAACCTGTTTGTATGCACACTAGTGTTTGATCTGTGCTAGGATAAATATTGTTGTTGGCACACTGAAGCTCTTGCGAGCTTCATCAGAAAATTAAATGCTCTGGTGATAGGTTCATATTTCTGTCCAGAGCTGGATGTTCTTAGATAAATCTCTGCTAGAGAAGTACTCAAGAACCTTTGCAGAAGGTCAAATAGCAAGCAGCTACAGCTAGTGCTGGAGCTAGTCCCGCCACCAACCAAAGGACCAAAAGGACCGTGAAGCCCTGACACGGAAAAATGCTTGTGCAGCGTGTTTTCCTACCTCCCAGCAATGTGAGACTCCTAGGACTTCTGAAGCAGAGGTGGTGTCTCTGTTTAACAGTCCTACCCTGACCTGACCTGGCTTAGTAGGCCAGGGATGGTGGTTGTGGCACTGCTGACCCATGGTCTGCAGTGCCCACCTGAGTGAATATCTGACTGACTGGTCCTTGCTGAACTCTCTGATGTTATTTACAGTGAATTAATACGATTCAGGTTGGCCATGTCTACACAAGCCACAAGCACCATCATAACTCATATGAGGCTGTGCCAGGATCCAGAGACAGATGACTTTGAATAGAAGTTTCTGAAGAAATATAGCTGGAATTGCTGGGTTTGATAGCTTGTTAAGTTACAGACCTAATTATGATCATTTAAGGTCACTGTTAAGCACCTTCTCACAGGTGCTTTCAGCAGAAGTATCCTGTAATTTGGGGGATGTGGGACAGGCACAGATGGAGTTAGGTTTTGTCTTTCTTCATATTTCGCGTCATCACTACAAATGTACATCAGCCAATGTGATACCACTTCACAGACAAACACCACCCTAGGATTAGCACAGGGCAGTTCTCTCAGAGCTCCCTCAGCCCAGATGCCCCGGTTAGAGGGACCAATGTCCTTTCTGAGCACAAACTCAGCTGGAGCATAACAGGCACTGGCTGGCTGCTGGGCCAGGCTGCCTGGAAACACTCCATCCTCCTTACACCAGAAGGAGGAAGGATCAAGCTGATGCCATGCTGACCCAGCACTGCTCTCCTGACTTTTTAATCAAAATGTTGAGAACTCTTTGCCTTGCTCTACACAATGCAAAGTCAGGAATATTGACATTTTTTGGCAAAATGAAATTATTCTTTCTGAGCCAGGCCCTGACAAGACTGCACACTGCATTTTCTCCCTAAAGAATATGAAACTTTTCCAAAACTCTCTTCTCTTTCTGCTGTTTTTATTCATCATGGAGTAGGTTCATGAAGAGCTGCTAACATCATCATATTTTCAGTTAATACAATACTAATGTGAAACATATCACTGAACTCTCTTCATGACAATTTTACAATCACAAAAATATCAGAATAACCTGTTCTAGGGCAGTGAAATTTTGATACACAATTTGGAATATGATTTATTTACATTCAGTTATATAAGTACAAGCTTGATATATCTAAATCAAACTAAGTACACTGATTTTCAGGAGTAAAGATGATCAGTTTTGAATATGGAACCTGTGGAGTCAGTGTTCTCTAGAAGTCACAGGTTAGTAACTCCAATATATTTACTTATTTTGGGAACTAACTAATAGCTTCTCTCAGGGTAGTTGTGATGTATTTGTCATGTATCAGTGTCAATTTTTCTGGCCAGTTTAGAAATCAGTTCCTTCTATTTTTCACTGAAAATCTACATTTGTAATGCTCATGCTGTTTATTTATCATATCCAATTATAAATAAGGAGAGAAGAATACCTTTACTCTAGTAAGGGTTAGAAAATTAAATACTTTACTATTCATATTTTATTTATTATCTTTGAACAGAATATCAGCAAGAAAAGTAAAGTGTCTTATGATCAAAGATATGTTCTCTTCCAAGGCCTGCCAGCAATCTATTACTGACTAAAAGCATGTGAATTCCATGTTCATCTTGAAGATACAGTATAAAATATTTCACATCTACTGCACTCAGATTTCAACAATCAGCTTCTTTCAAAGACACCCTGACAACTCAAATGGTGAATTATTAAGTCAGGATAACAAGGACAACATTCACTTTCTTTGCGCTTCTCTAGCTCCAGCTAGGGTAGAAGACTCTATTAATTATCAGACCAGAGATGGGCTGGAATTTGCTTTGTACAGTGCTAAGCAATTTAACTGGAAGAGATGGGTTATGTATGGCAATAAATGACCTTTCTAAAAGCTTGTTTTTCCACCAACTGTTTGTGTTGAAACCAATTGCAGAAGTCATTCAAAATGAGCTGTTTATTGCTTCCTAAATGCATTTACTGCATGCCAGATGTCCATTTCAAAACATTCTGCTGCGTGCCTTTTCGCTGACCCTACAGCAAGACGCAACTGCCCATAGCCATTACCCTGGAAATGCTGCTCACTTAGCAGTGGGCTGCCAGCAGGCATGGGGGCAGACCCTCTTCAACACCACAGAAATAAGGAGTAGTAAGAGCAACTCCTGAGAGGAGATGAGTCCATGTCCCATTCAGAAGGGCAATTGCATCCCAGAGTAAACCAAACTGTCAGTGTTATCTCACGAGCTGGCTGACAATAACAGCGAACACACGGCAGTGCAAACTCCCAGCATGGGATGCTTGCAGGGTCCCTGAAATTGCTTCCTCTCTTGTGCTGTAGAGTTATTTTTTAAATGAGCTGTGTTTTCTAGGGTGTCTGTTACCCTGAGTACTTCTATTTTGGCTCTGTAAACACTTTTGCATGTTCCTGGTGTTCATCCTCCTGGCCCAGAGCAGCCACCAGTGGCAAAACGTAAATACACTTACCCTCAGTTGGTGCTTGCCTTTATGTGTGTGTTCTCTGGGATAGCACAGGGCCATAGAATAGTTTGGAAAAGGTTGGAAAAGACCCTTAGGATCCTTGAGCCCAACTGTTAATGTAGCACTGCCAAGTCCACAACTGAACCATGTCCCAAAACATGCATGTCTTCAAAATTTGGAGCACTGTGCTTGGCAGATGTTGGCCAGAGGAGTCGCCTGGAAGGGGTGAAAATGTTCAGCCCAGTTCCCCACTTACTCACATCAATGGATGCAGCAGAACACCGATAGTAGGAGCATGGCAATTTCTTCCTTTAAAGTTCCTCAGCAGTTCTGTAGGTTTACTACAACTTGAGAATACACTAGAACTTTTCTTAAACTTTGCTTTAAAATATTCACCTGGTCCTTCTATAAGGCGTGACTTATATATGGAGGTTAGGTGGTCAGTTTGGCTAGTTTCTTCACTATTCAACATTTTTCTCTATTAGCAATTTCAAAGGAAGTTATTTTATTGTACTCTCTTTCAGGCAGTTATATACTAACTCCCTCTGCTAACATCATCAGGGACTTCTTATAGTAAATGTTTGTATTCCCTTAGTGGTACCTGGAAAGTGAGGCTTGGAAAAAATGAAAAATACATGAAATTAAAATAAATTTTCAGTCTAAATTAAGATGAAAAGAAAAGAAAAGAAAAGAAAAGAAAAGAAAAGAAAAGAAAAGAAAAGAAAAGAAAAGAAAAGAAAAGAAAAGAAAAGAAAAGAAAAGAAAA
>VYZQ01003639.1:0-11845 GCA_013400655.1 Mystacornis crossleyi | reverse complement strand
GTTTGCCCTCCTGGCACTGCTGCCAGCCAGCACCCTGCTCGAGTTCCAGTCCTGGATGCTGCTCAGAGTGTGTAAGGAGCTGATGTTTGTCAGCTCTGTGAGAAAATAATTTCCCAAGCATTTTAGGTATCAAATTGGGGCACGTTCCTGCAGGGTGTTTGTGGGAGATGGAGCTGTTTGCAGGGGCAGCACGTGGAACTGCTTCATTTCCAGCCTTGCTGGCTGCCAGCGTGTTCAGCTGTGCACAGGGTAACCTGTAGCAAAATCTGATTATTCCAAGGTATCCTATTGTTACAGAAATTGTATCTGAAGTAACGCGGGTTGTGCTGAGGTGCACCAGGGAGATACCACCCCTGAAGATAATGATACAGTGAAGTAGGTAGAGATGGCAGGAAATAAAGAGAAAAAATCCAGGCAGTGAGTTTATTCAATATCCAGTATGAGGATGACTGGTGAGGAAACCAAAAGCAGTGTGAAGCTGTTGGGCAGAGACAGTGCCCGGCTGTCTTGGAGAAGTTTTTGAGAGACCCTGGCTTGCCATGGTGCACGCAGTGTTCAGCATCTAATTCTGTGTGCTGGCTGCCTTGATTTCTGTGCAGAGTGGCCTCAGTAATTGCTGTTTTTAAAGGTGATAAAGCAGTTCCGGGACGAGGAGCAGGAGCACCACGACATCGGGCTTGAGCACGATGCAGAAGCTGTGAGTAGAATGTTGATTAATTGGTGCTGTCAGTGAGGATGTAGATGTGCTGCTCTTACCTGCCTTACCTAGAGACTGGGCTGGGGCTCTTTGAGAAGCAGGAAATAAGGCTCTTGGTACTCCTTCCCAAGGATACATATGGGAAAGTCCTGCATGTTATAACTTTCATTTTTCTAGATCAGAACTGAATCTGTTGGAATTCATGTCAAGTATTAAAAGTGTTTTGATTTTTTTTTTTCCTAAGAGGTATCTTCTGCAAATTTTTAGGGTTTTTTTAAATTTCAGTTTAGATGAAATATTTTTGAAGATAAGGCTAATAGGTGCTATCCATACAGCTGGGAACTGGAGGCATCATCTTATTAGGAGGTGTGAAATACTGAACTAAGTTCTGTGCTCACTTGGAAACTGGGGGGAAAGTGTGACTTCTGTTTTTTCTCTTGACTTACATTTGTGGAGAAGTGGAAATAATCTGCAAAGCTGATAAATCTTAATTTAGTTTTCTCTAGGATAGATTAGACTGCAAATACAGGTGGGGTTTTCTTGGGGTGTGTGTCTGTTTTTACTTTGATTTTTTTTAATAGTGCTTACTATTCCTTATCACAATCTGGTTCAAGCAAAACACTTCAGTAGATGTATTTAATCTGTTATTCTTTTTACAGACACCAGCTTATTCTGTTTTGAAGACAGCCATACAACTTGGATGCAAAGCTGCAATATATTTATCAGAAAGAATTTAGTTATATTTTCCATAATAGTTGTGGCAATAAACTGTGACACAAAAGTGTATGGAAATTGTGGAAGACTCAGCGATTTTATTCAGCTTTTTAAAATTTTCTGCACTTGATTCAGCCATCCTTTGTCACACTGAGTACCCACTTAAAAAGTACCTATATTAAGGTCAGTTGAGCTAAATGTGAATAAAGGTGGCAGAATTGAGCCTGTATGAACTAAACGTCCCTATTCAGAGACTGTTCACAAGGTGGCAGCAAAATATGTGTATACATGATTTATATAGACAAGATTTGTGTATGGATGCACACACATAAAAATGATAAATACATTCTGTGTGGCCTTCAAATTTATGTATACTTGAAATAAGCTGGAGCACATCAGCTCATTTAAAAATGGTTAATACTGACAAAGAAGAATATTTGTTCTGTTTTCAGGGTAAGTGATGTAATAGTAAGTATTTTCAGTCCATTTTGAATAAAAATTGGTATTATACGACCAGTTTTACTTTAAAACTTATTTCTGTTTCGGGATGGGTTTTTTTCAGGCACAATTTTGAATTCTTTAAGTAGAGTTTTACTTGCTGTGTTTTACTTTACTTGTGTTGTTATGTTTGGTTGGTTTTTTTTGGTATTTTCTTGGGTTTGTTTGGTTTGCATTTTTTTTTAGCTGAGTGTCCGTGTAAGGAGTTGATCCCTGACATAAAGAGAGTGGAGAGAGCAACTTGGAGCACTCTGAAATTGCATTCAATATTCTGTTAGAGCTTTCAAGCTTGTCTTTGCTTCAGACAGCATTTAATCCAGGTACATCTGAGCCTGCCTTTTTTAGGAGCTCTGTTAGTGTTTGTGGGCACTGCTTGGGGTGTGATTTGACATGAGAGGCTTCTTAAAGAGGATTATTTACCCTTTATTTTTTTTTGGTGAAGGAGCTTAGGCAGAAGGTTAAATCTTAATATAGAGAAACTCCTATTCCGTGTGATTTTGTTATGACTGTCACTTTGTATGTTCTTTAAAAATCATTTCTATCAAACTGTTGCAAGTGTCACCTTGTTAGTCTCGAGCTACTGATGTTATTTATTTTGTTCAGTCAAAGTAGCATTTGGTTCTCTATCTGTGACTGCTTTGCACACCCACTGGAATGACTAGAGGAACTCAAAGCTAAATCACTGATTTTTCAGGGGCTGCATAATCAGGAAATAACTCTAAGGGAGTCTCATTTTACTTGCCTCAGCCCCAGGCAGTTGTGAGCAGTGTGTGTGAAAACTCACTAAAGGTACACCCTATTACACTAAAGCAATATCTTCCCTAATTTGACCAATTCTCTGAACAAAAGTTACATCCAGCAGATTCCTTGCCTTAATTTCTCTAAAATATTCATCATGCATGTGGAAAATTCCCAGGTAATTTGGAGGAGAGAGGAATCAGCACGAAAGAATAATTAACTAAAGTGGTTAAAGGGGTAACAGGTGGTGCTGGAAGCCTGTGCAGTGCAGTTGTGTAAATCATGGGCTTTAATAATTGAGTAAAAGAAGGAAAAAAAGATGGCTTGATGAATAGTCCATTGTAAAGCCTTTCATACCAGGGGCACCATGGCATGGCATCTTTTGTAAGTCCATTGTCACAGGGGAGGGAGGGCAGGGCATGGTGTATTTTGACCCAAAGCCACACACACTGCACGCTCATACGTACAAGGGTCTTGTGACATTCCCTGGCAACTGAGCCAGACAGCTCCTGGTCTTTTAGCCATTCCATCCGGATTGCAAAGCATCTGTGGGGCTTCCCTAGAGAGCTGGCACTCAGCTGAAGCCTGGTGTGCTCCAAGGCTGTGCTTGCAGAGTCTCTGAAGGTGTCTGCGGGGGTGTCCAGCCCTGGTGGGACTGGCTTCTGTCGGTGACAGACACGCTCGTGGCATTGTCCAAGATGTGGGTGGCCCCCCAGACCATCACACTCTGCTCACTTGGGGCAACAATTCTTAAGAGACCAATCTCGTGTTTAATGTATTTCATTTGGCCAGGGGCTGGGAACATCAAATCCTGAGAAACTGCCATGTGAGCCCTGCGTTTGGTCATATCTGCTGTAATTGAAAGTGCTCACAGAGAGTTCTTTGTCCTCGGCAGCTGAACACATCCTGCACATTTGAGAAGGGTGTCGGTGCCACTGTCTCCAGCTGCAAGCATGAAATGTGAACTGGGAGATCAAATCTGCTGGGCAGGATTTGTTCGTTCCTTTAATGGAGCAGCAGATTTCTCCCCATCCATTAAACTGTGGGTGGGCTGTTCTGCCACTTCCAAAGCTTGTGCATTTCCCTGCTCGCTGGCACTTTGCTCTTTCTGTTGTTGTTTTGCATAGAGAATGGAGTTGCTTTTCATTTTTCTCATGAAAACGAGACTTTTATTTTGTGTCAAAACCTGTTTCAGATTTTGAAAGACTAAAAAAAAGTGCTAAAAGGTTACAAAAGAACAAGAGGTGCTTACTGCTGTATGATTCTATTGTACAGCTGCTGCTAGGCTGTAGTTACTTTCTGATGTTGAGGCAGAACTAAGCTGAGGAAGACCAGCCATCCCAGCAGGGGTTAATGGCAGGCAGAGGCCAAAGTATATAGCTTATACAAGTCTGTTATCACAGTGATCCTCAGTGAACTCTGGTCACGGTGACAGAGGAAGGGGAGAATCACGGAAAGGCTGTGAAATGCTGGATTTTCCGAGCAGGGAGCGGGGAAGATGCCGGGGTCTTCACTGTGCCTTTGAGTTTTGGGGCTTCCTTGTAAATGATAAAACACATGCATAATTTGGGTTTTGTAATATGCAGTGGGATGAAATCCTTCCCCTCAAAGTAATGAGATCTTTTCGAGCTCCTGTGATAAGCCAGGGCTTGATCCCGATTTTCTCCTGCAGGAGCAGTTGTATTTCCCAGGAGGAGGAGGAGCAGCAGGTACCGTGTGTGTGCAGGGCTTTAGGGCTGTTTTGTACCTGCTCTTTGATCAGCATCTCACCTCCTGCTCGTTTCCTCTGCAGTCAGTGCTGGGCACGACCTGGCCCCTCTTCTCCAGAGCTGCTCTGAGTCAGAGGAAGGTGACGATGGTGCTTGGAGGGGAGTGCCACGGGCACCCGGGGCAGATCTCTGCGCTGTCGGTAGGCACTGCAGAAGGCACGTGTGATGCCCTAGACGTGCAGCTCTGGCTGTGCCAGGACACGTTTCAGCAGCAGCCAGGCAGAAATCAAATCCCCGTGGCGGGGATTAACGAGGTGGTGCTGACACAAGCTGAACGGACTTTTGTCAAGGGCGTGTAGTGACAGGACAAGGGTTTATGGCTTTATGTTGATGGAGGGCAGGGTAGAGTAGATAAAAGAGAGAAATTCTTCACTTGGAGGGTGGGGAGGCCCTGGCACTGATTCCCACAGAAGCTGCCCCATCCCTGGGAGTGTCCAAGGCCAGGTTGGATGGGGCTTGGAACAGCCTGGGGTAGCGGAAGGTGTTCCCCGCCCATGGCAGGGGGCTGTGGATTGAGATGAGCTTTAAGGTCCTTGCCAACCCAAACCAGTCTGTGATTCTGTGGTTTATGATGCAAATGATGTAGAATGAGACTCACAGGATTGTTTGGCAGAGAGCTAAATCGTTGTCTGGGTTGGGCTTCAGTTTTGTCTGGGGTAAATCTGTGTGGCTCACTTGAGCACACAGATCAGCTGAGGATATTCCATACGGTCCCTTTGCTGGGGATTGTACATCTCTATTTGTTCTTAGGATTACAGGAGTTATTTAATCTATACCCATCTGCCTTGTGTCTGGACTTCGGGGAAGACAGAATTTCAAATGCCAGTCATTTTTTTTGTCACCAGCTTGGAAGCTGTGGCATGTCACTTGCATTGAATTCCGCACATATTTTTTAGCTTGGGAGGCTTAAACGGCTCAGGCAAAAATACTGGCCAATTTAAAGGAGGAATGTGTGTCATAAAGGAGATTGTTTAAAGGCACTACCATTTTTCTGTTTGTTACTTCAGTTTTCATTGTGTCTGACACGAAAAATCAGAATGGATTTAGGGGAATGACAGCAGCTTTGCAGTTGTATTTCCAAGGTGGCAGAACTTGGGTTAGATTGGAGAATGCTTGCTGATAGTCTTTTTTTTAGAGTTGTGGGGCTAATCTAATGTTGAGTAAATGAATTAACAGTTCAGGTTCAGTGGGTAATGTATTTCCAAAAGAACTTGACTGTGTTAGAAGGAAAAGTCCAGTTGTTGTTAGGTGCTTTCAGTAAATGCAGCCTCCTGCTGACTTCAGGTGTTTTTGAGAAATTCCACCTTATGCTACAGCTTTGCAGAGCAAAATCCAAACCTAACCAGAGCAGGGGGTGCTACCTCTGTGTCCAGCAGTGCAGCAGCCGTGTTTCGCCGTGGTAGGATGCAGATTAATACACTTATGCTGATGTTTTTAAAAACGTTTTTTTTGGTTCTGAACATCTTTGTCTCACAAACTCTGGCCATGGTGCTGCCTTTACTTGTGCTTGTTCTTAGCTGGCAGTAAATGATGTTCTGATGGAAGCCCAGGAGTCACACAGTGCTACTTGGAAGGGAGCTCTGGAGGTCATCTTGTCCAACCTCCTGCTGGAAGCAGGACTGCAGCCAGCACTAAAGCAGGTCAGCTATGATTTTTTCCAGACAGGGCGTGAAAACCTCCAAGGACAGAAATTTCACAGCCTCCATGGGCAGCCTGTTCTGGTCCTGCATTACCCTGCCAGTGTCACTTTTCTTTCTGATGCCTATCCTGAACCTCCCAAGACTGTCACCGCTGCTGCTCGTTATGCCATGTAGCATCCTGGAGAAGAGTTTGCCTCCACTATATTGGTAAATACTTAGAGTGGTTTTAGGCAACTATTAGACCATTCAGATTAGCTCTCCTTGCAATGCCTGGTTCCTGAACTGGCACAGAGGAAAGGAAAGGAGGCATCTAGTGACCACCTTGACACTCTAATTGTCTGTTTAAGACTTCGGGCTTCACATGTCTTATTTCCTTGCAGGTATTTTCCACCCAGCTGCTTGCATGTCAGTGATTTGTTTTTCTGGGTTACTTGTGCCTAGGACAGATGGATTTATTGATTTTATGGTACAGGTGAACGTGTGTAGACCAACATATTAATGAAAGCAAGTCATACATACAGTGGGTGGTTTTGTGTTTAAAGCACCTTTTCAGGACTGTAATAAGATTATTTCTGGCACTAAATGTGCTTTTCTGTTTTCTCTGTGGCTGCTGGCCAGCCACCTGCCTGGGCTGTCCAGGTCAGAGCAGAGGCAGCAGTGGGTGAGGGGGATTTGAATTTTCTTGCAGTTCATTTTGAAGACAAGCTCTGAGCAGTATTTTAGCAAGCTGTCAAGCATTTATCCTGAGCATGTGGCTTGAGGGCATCTGTGCAGTCAGAGGCTGCTAACTGTATGTAAATGGATAAAATGTTTAATGGAGTGAAAAGCCTTTGCTGATAGGCGCAGACAGACGTGCAGTGTCAAGGCAGATGACTCAGGCCTGTTGATCTTTGTTGCTATCTTGGCATTAAAGCGAGCTTCCTTTTCAAGCAGTAGCCTCTGTCTAATTTAGGGCTGTCTCTCATCTTGCTGATGATGGATTGTTTCCTCCCCGCCACGGGGCACTGCCCTGCTCCAGAGGTGGCACCCAGCTTCTCACCCACCCGCACAACCTGCTCTCCTAGGACTGATGCCCAAATGACAAACCAGAGGAGCCTCTGCCCTCCAGGTGTGTGATCCTGANAGGATCAGTTATCTGTGAGCCATGGGCAAGGCCTTGGTGGGCCATTAACAGGAGATAGCCCAGGATCAGTTATCTCTGAGTCATGTAAGGCCTTGGTGGGCCATTACCAGGAGATAGCCCAGGATCAGTTATCTGTGAGTCATGGGCAAGGCCTGGATGGGCCATTACCAGGAGATAGCCCGAGGGGAGGAGGCAAAGATAACACTGCCCCACCTGGTTTCAACAGCCCCTGGAGATGGTAACAGAGTACAGACTTTTGGGCACATCTTACATTGCAACCCAGGACAGTCTCCCCACGCTGATGGCTGTGGGTCCCAGGGCAGCAGAGCCCGCTCTCCTCTCAGGAGTGGCAGCGTCGTGTTTAACAAAGGTCTCTCCTCCACCAGCCTGCAGCATCCCCGTGGGAAAGGGACTTTGCTTTAGAGCTGGCCTAAGAGAATGCCACTGCCTGCAAGTCTAGTAGAGGTGTAAGTTCATGCTTAGCTCTGAGCCCAAGAGCAGTGGGGATAATTGGATGCTCCATGTTAAACTTGATGGAGGCTTTAGAGACTTGTCTGTGGCCACCTGCCAGGTCTGTGGCAGAAACACACTGGAAATACAGTTTGAGAGGAGCTGAATCTCCCTCGTGGCTGTATTATTGTACTGACCATACAGCACTCCTGGTATGTGAAAACGTGCTGACCTTGCTTCTTCTAAGTGGGTTTTTTTATCCAGCAAAAGAACAGCAGCAGGACTTAAAATCACTGGTGAGATTATTCTGCAAGTGTAGCTCAACGGCGTGATTCCAACCCTGACCTGGAAGGCTAACTGCTAGTGACAGATGAGGAGCTGTCTTCCACATCTCATCTCATCAGCTCTCATTGTTCTGACTGTGGCAGGAAAAACGCTGTTTACTTGAATACTTCGAAGGTGGTTGAAAGAAGACTTTGGACGTGGTTGAAATGTGATTTTTTAAAAATTAATAACCGTCAGCTTTTCAATGCCTCCCACCCAAATATTGCAGCAATACTTGCTAATGAGAAATAATTATGTCTTAATTCGAAGTGACACAAGTGCTATTGTTTACACAAAATGTGAGAATCTTCTAAGACATGGGGCATATGCTTAGAGGGATAACGCATGAGAATCAGTTCTGCCTTCTCAGGGAGCCAAGCCTTGCAGAGGAAGATGACAGATACATGTGTTTATAGACAGACTTTGTGGCTGGCTGTGTTTGCTTATCGTTTGTCATGAATGCAGAGACTTGCAGCACAGAGCACTAGTTCAGCATAAGCTGGAGCATATGGTCCTCTCCAGCAGATGTGACACGAATTCCAAAGCTCACTGGATGTTTCAGGCTGATGACCAGCAAGAGGATTTATCCTGGTAAGCTGCTGTGAGTGTTCTTGAAGCTTTCCTGTGGATTGCTGCTCTATTTGGGATTTTTCCATGGATAGGGTGGGAAAAGTATGGACTGGTTTTCAGCTTGTATTGCTGGCAGTTCATAACTGCTGAAGCAGCTACCTGGGCCAATCTGATACCTTGCTTGGATATGATTTTGCAGACTTCTGGGATAAAAACACTTACATGAAGCTACTGCTTTGGAGTGACCTGATAGTTCATTCTTTCTTTCCAACTGACTCATCGTTCACCACCGACTTGGTATTCAAACAGAAATAACTCACCAGACCCAGTGGTGAAAGCCCTGTGTGTTCTTTTCCGTGACTTTCCTACTAACGAGACAATTCATCCCTCTTTTTATCTCCCTCCACTTACCAAAATACATGTGATACTGCTACAGCCTTTGCTTTTAGATGATGAGCTATGATACACCCTCCATGTGTCATCTCATACTGACTTCTAATTCCAGGCTGACCTCTAGTGCGTTAGGAATAATCAGCAGAACTCTTAACACATTTTTCGGATTTACTAAAAAACCTCANCTCCCTCCACTTACCAAAATACATGTGATACTGCTACAGCCTTTGCTTTTAGATGATGAGTTATGATACACCCTCCATGTGTCATCTCATACTGACTTCTAATTCCAGGCTGACCTCTAGTGCGTTAGGAATAATCAGCAGAACTCTTAGCACATTTGTTTTTCGGATTTACTAAAAAACCTCAAAAAACCTAACCCCAAACAGCCTTATTATCACAGCCAAGAGAAACTAATAGAACAAATTACACACGTGACCTGCATGTGTTATGGAAACAGCATAAAACCAAGAGAAGTTTGCAGAGGAGATTTCCTAGAGAATATTCATCTACATTGTAAAACCAGTGACAAATTTTCCTGCACCTGGCAATTACTATGCCACACTCTTCTCTTACTCAATGTTCACCCTGTTCATCTTAGGCAACACTTACTCATTCCTGAGTTCTCTCACATACCAAGATATTAATCTGCTTCTGATACAAACAGTCTGAAATTGCTCCAGCACACGAGCAGGGACTTGATTCAGTATCTGTTTCTGTTTGCTTTCTTTTGTTTGTTTGTTGTTAGGGAGAAAGAATCCAAAGTGGATCAAAGTCCATTTGGTCTCTGGAGGTGCACCCATGCCCCTGCTTTGCCACCCCTGTGTTTAGACTTGCATGCTATGAGGTTTCAGAAGTCAGAGGCACTACCCATCTGTCTTTGCCTTAAATCAAACAACTTCTTAAATGGATTTTAGGTGTTTCATTTTCCGTTGCGTTCCTGGACCTAAGTTGGGTCTGATTTTCTGTGGGCTTTGCTTTCCTTGGCTTCTCAGATAATTTTATACGGTGTTGCTTATTTGAATCATGTGGTCACTGGCAGGTCCAGCTGTGCCCCTTACCCAGCAGTGCCTTGCTTCAGGGAGCTACACACACAAAGTCTGCTCCAGAGGTAACAAATTATAAATGGAAGTATTAGCATGGCGATTGACTGTCATTATTGATGGGTTAGTGGAAGTAACTGTGCAAATACCTACCAGTGTGTGCTGCTTTATTGGTCAGATCTGCTGACTCAGGGAGGGGGCAATGTGCTGTTCACTCAGAGCCTGCTCCCAGAGATAAGGGCTGCTATTAAACTGGGCTTTATTAAACTTTTTTAACACAAGCACGTGCAAGGTTTGGCTCTCTCTGATGCTTTTTAAACCTGGGGATTCCATAGCAGGGGTCCTCAGACACACAGCATCTGCTGAGCCCTGGGGATGGCGGGGAAAGGGAAGGGCTGAGGAGGTTCCTGCATGGGAAGGTGACACACTGGGGCCTTGTCAGCAGCACAGCGTGATCACCCCCTCTGCTGCCCCAGGAGACTTAGCAGGGCTTGTTGGCTGGAGTGTTTGGATACAGCACTGGAAGCTGTGACTGTTGTCATTCAAATGTGGATTACATCAAATACTGAACTTGAAGAGCAAGTGCAAGACTTTCAGGCCGGACCTGGAGAGTTTTCATGTTTCCATTTTCAGTGTAAGAAACCGTCACCATTACTGCTGATAACCCTTCTGTGGTGGTTGTGTACTTGCACTCTCCTTGCTGAAAGGTGTTTCCTTTCCATGGTGCTGTAGTTGGAATTCTTCACGACATGAGCCACTCCTGCTTCGTGGAGGCCGTGGGACAGCAGAGTGCCACACTCAGAACTCAGCGTGCCAATGACACTGATGCAAATGGGCTGCCAAAACCAAATATTCGTGGTTCATTGCTTAGCTGGAAACACACAGGCGTGTCTTCCTGAGTGCCATGTGATGGGTAAGTATAAATGCCCTGCTCAAACAAGTTTCTATGCAAAAAAGTAATCCTTGAGGGTTTTCAAATGGTATGGGACAAGCTGGAAACGAACCAGCTGATGCTGGTGCTGATCACCAGCATAGAGCCAGCGTATTTCTGTTTGTGATAAGGACAGGCTTGGACAAGAGATTGTTGTATTAATTACTCAGGAAGCCATCCTTCAGCAGAAAGGAAATCCTGTATTGGGCTGCGTGTGGTTTGTAGTAACCCGCTCTGCTTGCAGCCTCTCCGATTAAGAAGTGCTACACCCTGCTGATAGTCAGTGAGCAAACAGACTGGCAGAGGTGGCAAGCACATCTGACTTAGTAAACAGAAAATATTTTAAGAGTGCATGTGCAGTAACATCCCTACTCCCCAAACTCCTTCGTGTTCATGTACTGCTCTGGAGGTTTGGCTCCCTCAGCAGTTCATGGTACCAAGACACCCTTTTCCTGTTTTCCCATCCCCTGCTGCTATGACTGGCAGAGATTCACTAGTCCACAATAAAAAACGGATTTATGTCTGTCTGATGCTGTTGGTTTGTACTGTAGTTAATAGCATCCCATAAAATCTGGGAGTCAGAGGAATGGCAGGCAAAGGATGTTTATTTTGATCATGGCATCTCCTTGGCTGGACCATCCAGTGGGCTGGGGGAGAGAGAGATGTGCTGGCAGCTTTGCTTTCAGAGGAAATAATTAGAAGAGTAATGACTGAGGCGTGAAGTCGAGTGACCGACCATTCAGACTTGTACTTTTTTGCAATCAGTTCTTGTGCCTTTCTGCTATAGACTGTTTGATAGTGCATTATCAGCAGCTGGAGGTATGAGGCACTTGCTGTGGAAAAGCAGCTGTACAGCACTGGTGCAGGAAGGGATCCCCAGAGACTTCCTCCTGCACCTGCAGTGGACTCTGCAGCTGTGGCTCAGCAGGGCAGATACCCACCTGGGATAGCTGGG
>VYZQ01003634.1:0-18675 GCA_013400655.1 Mystacornis crossleyi | reverse complement strand
GGTTTTTCTGCACATGGAAGGAGGAGCCTGGAGAAAATGCTGAAGGGCAAATAGCAGAAGCCAGAAGAACCTTCTGCTTTCATACAGTGACTTGAATGGGATTGAACAGGTAGTATCTGGTAGATGTACTGTTTCTTCTAAGAGTTAAATTATGAAATACCAAGAAAAGAGCAAGACTGCCTCATAAATTCACAATATCACTTTGTAAGATAAGATCTAAGAGGGCTTTCAGTTTTTTCTACAAAAGTACAACGAAAACATTTAATATTCAAAAGTGATGTTACATTTAATTTTACCCTTACAGTCCTATAGCTGAGCATTGCTATTAGGGGGCTGTTAAAGAAAAAAAATAAAGCTCTGTCCAAATAGAAATATTTTTCCACAATCAGTAGCAACCTCTTCCATATTCCAATTCTCTCCTCTGAGGAGAATCCTAGTCCATAGCAGAACAAGCAGCACAACAGTTATTCTATAATAAGTGTGTAGAGCTATTATTGCAGGGGCTTTAATGTTTCAAAATTAATTTTTTTAAGCATTTGAAAGGATTTTATAATACCTTTATGTGCCTTCTTCAGCTGTCATTTAAATAAATGATTTTAGGCTATGCTAATGGAAAATCCCTGTTTATTAGAATTAATAAAGAGTAAAAAAAGAAAAGAGTAAAGGAAGGATGCAGTATGACCTGGATAAACTTATCCGCCATTTAGAACCACAGTGTATTCCTGGGAGTCCCATGCCAGAGCTACCTATATAGAAATGCACTCCTCTATTTGGATTTCCAGATTGCTCCAGAAGTAGAAATCTCAAGAAGGCATCAACAAAATTTAAATCCATATTGGAGGATAAATTGTAAATAAAACAACCAATTTATGATGAATACATATAAATCCCTTGCTTGCAGTGTCTGTAGATGCTAAAAATTCTGTTAATCATGAGCTTGAAATGAGTATAACTTCACTGTTTCACAAACCAGACATAGAGAGAAACAATACTCAAGGGAGCTGTATGATAGAGGAGATGAATTTAAATCAAGAGTAGTACTGACTAATATAGTAAGCTGCAGAGGCCAAGTCTGTTTCTTTAGTTATATAGAAATGACTTGTAGTTATTATCAGAAAAACTTTAGAGCAACCTGCTGTGGAAATAGGATGGGACATGGAGGTGGGGAAGTGGGTTGCTAACAGGCAAGTAACACCCCAGCCACAGATTTGCAGTGCTTGAACCCAGAGCACCAGATGCAAGCAGTGTCCCAAACACCTGCTGTGTCTGAGAAGGTGCAAAGTCCAGCAGAGAGCAGGAGCACAACATCTGCAGTGCAGTGAAAGACAAAAACCTTTCTTTATCAGCACCCAGCAGGGAACACTGGAGATGCCGTATTTATAAATAACCTATTAGATCACTCACCAGTTTNTTATCAGCACCCAGCAGGGAACACTGGAGATGCCGTATTTATAAATAACCTATTAGATCACTCACCAGTTTGGACTGTGGAGACAGCTCTTTTTGTAGGGCAAGCAAAATTGATAATGAGGAAGATCAGACTGGAGAAATGCAGCTGTGCCCTGGTGTCACAGTAAAACTGTTTGTGAGTGCAAGCTGCCAAGGAAACCTACTGAGTTGAAGAATGTGAGTACTAAAGACTTAAAATAGTTGACAAAAAGGAGTACAAGTTTGACAGAGACAGCAGCTCTTGCAACACCATAGTAGTTCTCTTTTGAAAGAAGGTTTAGTTTAAAAAAGTGTGGAACCCTTGTAATGCGCCTAATATGCTGTGTGTGGAACGGTGCCCATATGAAATAGGGATCTGTTTAACAGGAAGCAGGAAATTTGCCAGCTAATATCGGATGTTATTTTAATATTTAACAATTGGCTTCTATGGAGCAGATTAACAGCTCTCAACCCAAGTAAGCTGTTCATGCTTTTATGTTACAGTGAAACGAATACTTTTATCTAAGTCTTGGTTATTATCATTTTAGATACTTTAAATTCAGCAGCAGTGGCTGTGTTGTATCCTGGGATGGTCAGAAGTACCCAGACAGTCTTGTGCACTGCAGGAATTCAGTCAAATGTTTTTTATCATGTAGGGTTTCTCTGAAGGAGAGGTGCAGTGTGTCCTTGCTGGAAGCAGCAGCACTCAGCACTGGCCTAACTCCAGCACTGGTCTTTTACTGACTGTACATCAAGAGAAATGTCCTTGCTGTTTTCCGTCTCTATTTTATTCTTCTCTGATAGCAAATTGACAACTTCAAAAATTACTTCCAGGGGTTTTTCTGTCTTTCAAGTACTTGTTTATCTTTATTTAGGTGTTATAAATTCCACCAGATTTGTCTTTGCCTGACTGGAGGTGTGAGGAAACTAGGCTGTTGCACATACCTACAACTGGCATTAAGTCAGTCAACTGTGTGTATCAACTTCTACAGTTTTGTAACGACATGTTGTTAGCTTCACAAATATCTCCTATGTTGCTGTAGTGATATTCTCCCTTAAGGCTGTTCATTTTCAAAGATGAAACCTAGTAGGAATTGGTGTTTTTTCATCTTTATCCAGCTTCCTATACTCCTGTTTTGTAAAACACTGAAAAAAAAAAAATTAGGGAAATTTGTTAGTTTCACAAGTACCTTATAACCCTAAAAAGCAGTGAGGCTTATTTACATGCTTTCTGGGTACCTGAAGTGTTGTTTAACAGAAAAATATTTGACAGGTACATTTAAAGGAATGTATAAAATTTCTACTCAGTGCTTTAACAGTTTTGTAGAAGATCTAGGAGACCTTTCTTTGTATTCACACCTTTTATTTCCAAACATTTGGTAATTCCTAGAGCTTCTGTGTTTTACTTTTTTTTTTAAAAATGACAGTTCACTCATTCCAAAAACAAAACGATCTGTAGCTGCTAATTTTCTTGAATACTAAATTTTGATTCTAGAAAATATACACTATATTTTGCTAAATTTCGATACTAGATCTCTTTCTTCGAAAAGACTTTTCTTGGTAAAGAAAGAGACACAGAATTGATTTCTTTTGTTGCAGTGAAAGCAAGAGTGCATATGTTTTGCAGACCTTTCCCTTTCCTTGTTGATCTGTAGTATAAGCTGTGAAGATGATGTTCTGCCCTTCAGTGACACTAATGCTCCACGGCCACTTGGCAGTTCAGTCAGTGAGTGTGACATGTTAAACAAATGTGGGTGGCAGAAGCCTAAACTCCGGAGGGCTTGTCTACAAGCTGAGACCCATGGGGTTTCTCTGCTGTCTGCCCTGTGTTCTTTCCACTGATGGTGTCTAGAATAGGTTCTTTCTCCTATTCTTAGCCACAGATTTTCATGACATAAGCACATGAGGTCTTCCAGCAGTTACAGCTGGAGGCTACAAATCTTCTGTAAATAAATACATCTTTCACAAACATACATATGATTTGAAATATATTAACTAAAAAAACCCCAAAATGAAAAAGCCCGTTCCTGTACAGCTGCTCTTCCCCTATATATGGGTGAAAGTTCTGGAGTAAGCTGGGAACACAAGGACCATTTGGCTTTATGGAGACTTGTACCATTAGTATCTACGTGTTCATTACCCTTGTGAGTAACCAAAATCTAACAGGTAGCATCTTCAGAGCATAGTATTAATTAATGACTTAAAGAAATGTCACAAACAGGAAAGAAACAATCCCAATAACAAAGCAGTTGTATTTATATCATTGCTACTTCTTTCCAACAGTTTTCCATAGGTCAGTCCAGCACTTCTGTTTCAGAGGTGGCAGAGTCAAGTAACTGTCTCTTTTAAGAAATGTTGTTACAGAAGGAATTCCCTGGACAGCATTTCTTTAAGTAGAGTCATGCAAAAATGCAGATGAATGCTGCACAAGAACATTAGGATTGCTTAGGAATAATCCATATTGTCAGGATTGCCTTGAAGAATCTCCAAGAGGGACTAGAAATCTTGTATTTGTAGAACATGAATGTGTCAGCTGTAAAAACAGAAGAGATTTTCTACTTGACTTTTTGCCCCATTTGGACTGCCTGTGTGCTAACATAGTTGCATTTGGAAGGAAAATTAAGAACAGTGCCATAGTACTTGCAGGTGAAGGAGGTAAAGAGCTAGGCTGCAGTATGGCCATAGGGCAATGCTAGTAGCTTACAGGGAGTAAGGTGGATGCTTTGCTGTTTTTATTATTGTGAAATGGTGAAATGGTCTCCATCTGTGGGTTTGTAGTTACTGAAATGACTAAGATGCCCTACCCTTGCCTTCCCTTAGACACTCAGGAAGGGAAACAGCCTTTAATGGTCTTTTTCTTCTGTCTGTTTGAAGAAAATGGATTTAAAGCAATGGCTTGATATGACTGCTGAATGTATTTTATTGTGTTCCATGCTTCTGGGGGCCAGATAACCTGGCTGAAAAACGTTGGCTGTATACTAAACTGGCATATGAATCTCTGCTTTTTGTCTTTTTATCTTTTCTCCCCTACCCTGCCCTCTTGCCTCAGTTTTGTGTTGGAGATACTGGCAGTGCCTACTGAGCAGTAGGAAATAGGATCTCGTAGCACCTGATAGCATTAAACATAAAGTGATAGGCTGGGAGCAGGTCGTGTCCCTCTTCACTTAGTGAGGCTGCTCAAGCTGCAGGTTTTTCCGTGGACTCCAGGTGTTCATTGCAGGGAAGGCAAGTGCTGGTACTGAGAGGCAGTGGCACTGCACGTCCTTCAAAACAGCTGTGTGTGCTACGTTCCCAAAGAGCCGTGGGGACGCTGTGCAGTTACTCCTCGCAGACTGAACAGACAGTGAGTGCAGTCAGGGGCTGTAGCTGCTGCTTTTCCAGAGCTGACCTCGTGTTAGTTGGAGCTCATGTCACTTTCCATAGGGCCCTCCTGCCCAACGCATGTACCTTCAATTCCTTTGCAAACCAGGTGCTGCCTGTCTAAAGGGTCTCAGTTTTGGCTTCTCTGCTGTGGGCCACTTAGCTGAAGACTACCACAGCTCAGCAGGACTGGCCCACGAAAGCTATCAGAAAGCCAAATTCCACCTGCCAATACACTTGGTGAGCAGGGTGCCTGAAGGAACTGCTCCTTTTGACTGCCTGGATCTATCTCCCTTCGGACAGCTCTGCATGAGAACCACTAGATCTGCTGGGAGCTGAGGTACAAACTTTGCATCTGGTGCACGGAGAAACTTCCCAGTTAAAGGTTGCCTGTGATCTTTTCTTAAGGGTTTTTACATCACTTTCTCGAAGTTGTGCAGGTAGTTCAGCATATGCCAACAAGACTTGATTTTGACTGACTCGGTGCCTTACTGAGAAGAGTCTCATCTCTGCAGGTCCTGTTCTCTCATTAATCAGTCTGGGAGTCTAGTCCAGGCAGGCAGGTTGTTCCCCCTGCTTTATCTGCACCTTGGCAGGAATCTGGGCGTGTTACTTCTGGGAGCTTCACTGCTCCCAGATTTTTCAATAGTAACAGTTACTTTCTGGCCAAGTAACTGAGAGTTACTGCTCTGGAGACCAGCTAGCCTGCATCATTTGGGAGGCAGTGGATTGGAACCAAATAGGAGGAGACACAACCGAGTCTTTTGGAGGCTTTTCTGACCCTGTTACGATGTGAAGACAAAGCACCTTGACTAAAAACAAAACAAGTAAAAGCTTGGATCTGGGATTCTCTCAGTTGTTCTTAGCAGGTGCCTGTTGTCCAAGTGCACTGGAAGTGTGTGTAGCCTTCCTTTTTAGCTATTTTCTTTCTTCTGAATGTTGCATTATTTGGCACTTGGTTATGCATATCATTATATTCATATGTTACTGGGTGCATAAGAAGTACAGTGGCATTTGATTTGTATGTACACATGCCTTTTCTAAGTAACTTCAACTGAAAATGTTTACTTTATTAGGTTCAATTATTATTAACTGAGAAGTGTGATAATTGCCTAGCTTTCAATAATATTTTTGCATTTTGTTAACATGCGATGATTATTTTATTCAGTCTAAATGAAATATAGAGCAGGGTATATAATGCACTTATTAGTAGATCTTTTTATAACTTAAACATAATGCTGGATTTAAGAAACACCCATCCATTTTAGTGTATAAGTACTGAATATCAGTGTTTGCTTGATTGTTTTTTGGTTTTTGTTTCTTTTCCTTGCTTCTGCTGCTCTAGGATTTTGGAATCATGTTTACACATCACATTGTAGCGGTCACCCTGATTACCTTCTCATATGTAACCAATTTGACACGAGTGGGAACCTTGATCTTATGTCTCCATGATGCGTCTGATATTGTCCTAGAGGTGAGATAATTCATATGTCATCCTGTCAGTAGGTAGAATCCTTTTGCTATGCAGAACAAGTATTATCTAAGCCAGTTCAAGATGGTAATGGTGATTAATGTAGTGTATTTCCTTGCTTAAATATATTGCACTTATACCAGTGCATATTTCTGATTTCAGACTGGTTTATCCCTTGATAAGTTGCTTGCACAGAGCAGAGACTGGTAGTGCATTGCATGCCAGGGAGGGTTACACACAGATTTTAAATACAACATGGTAAAATCTAAAGCTTAAGTTGCAAAATCTGGAAAGTGGTGACAGTGGGTCACCTGGTTCTTAACCCCTCTGACGTGGTGTGGGGAGTAATAACCCTGTCTCCAAAAGAATGGAGGTGTCACGGTGTGTTTCTGCTCTGCTTTGCTGGGCAGAGGGTGTTGGACAATTCAGTGGCTTACTTGGGCATGGCCAGTGAGCTGACCTCTGATTTTCCAGGTTCCCATGCCTCTGATCCCAATACCAGCACACAGCAGTTGTATTTGGAGAAGAAGGGATGATTGAAATTCTTTTAAGTCAAGATGGTCTGTAACTTCCGTAGTGGCAATTGAGAGATATTGTCATCCTTTATCTGCATCAGTTACTAGACAGCTCTGGGTCATGCTGGAATTTGGCTGTCTGTGAACTCTCCTCCAAAGTTAATAACTGTTTTGTCTGAAATTATTTTTTATTCAAGTACCTGCAAGGATACCTGTTATGCAAGAATATAGACTCACTGCATGAGTCACCTGTTGCAAAATCAAGATCCTGCCATTCTGATTCAGTAGTGCTGTAAATATGGTATTATTTTTTAATCTTTTTTAATCTAGAAGGCACATGACTACCTGAGATGGAAAGCAAAAGAGAATGTGGATTTCTCCAGATAAAAATAATTACATCTTTGCAAGTTTATTTCTCTGTTTTAGCAATGTGTATAGCTAGCTGTGGCTTCACCTAAACTTTCTTCATTCCTCTTTTCTCACCACCAGAAAGAAGTACTTAAAGATGCTTACTCTCGATCAGACTGGTGTCTGTGGAACTATAAAAACACTGGAGAGCAGCTATAGTAGGCTAGCTAAAACCTTACCCTCTCTTCTTTCCCTGACTAAGACAAAGAAAAATTGCTGGTATTCTCACACGAGTTACAAGCATTGAGCAGCAAATATGCTTCCTCACGAGGCACATACTGAAGTGGTCTTTCTAGTCAATTCTTGCAGTCTGGTTTGACTGGAAATTCTGCTAGGGCAGTAGGTCACAGCCCTGGTGCCATATGAGAGGAGATAGACTCTTGCACACTGCTGATGTTACTGAGGCGAAAGTCAGCGCAGAGGCAAAAAACTCTCAAACTGCAAAAGAAGTTGGTTAAATATCTGGCCATGATGGGTCAGTTGTGCACCTGACTTGTGTTACCTATTACATAACCATAAAAATGATAAACTATTTCTGGATGCCACTAGATTCTTTCTATCTACCATTTCATAGTGAAACATGTCCAGTGGAAAGCTGGAATGCATCATTTTTTGCTGTTCTCTTTGCAAAGAGTAGTGTGCATTGGTGGGAATACTGGAGGTGAGATTTTTTCCACAGGTCTTAAGGTATTTGGAAGTATGGAAGAACCATAGTAGGATTTTCAGGAATATGTAGAGCTGTGTTCCTCAGTTGTAGTCATGATTTTAAACTCACAAAAATTGTGTTGTATTGTCTTAGATGCCCAAATTCCATCCAACAACAACATATTCTTTCCCTTTTTTGCAGTCTTTCTTTATCACTATAATTTGTGGAATTATTATAATTTGTTATTTGAGAACTGATGTCCCAGTAGCTATACTGTTTTTGATAAATGACATGATACTACAACAAGTTGCTATAGTAATATCAGTTTCATGCACTATGAAACCAGTTTTTTAGACTGCCACCATGGCAATACATCCAGAATTCCTGGACTGAAATTTCCATCATCTGAAAATCAAAGAAGTTAGAAACGCTTCTGCTTTGCGTATTGGCACCGAAGTGTTCTCTTTTCCTTCAAACTAGGCTGTGAGTACAAAATGCTAGGAAATTCATTTGTGTCCTCTAGAAAATAGGGCTGATTCAGAAGAGTTGTGTTTTCTTTGCAGGGCTGGTGGCTTTCAGTGTGTTCTGTGAGCTTCCCAACCTGGTTTCTTTAGTGAGGAATACTCTTCAGGTTTTTAGTGGGAACATTGCAGAAACTGGGTAACATTCAAAAGTGCAGGTTTGGTTTTGGCATCCACGTTATCTGTTTCTCTGCATTCAGAGAATGAATTCTGCATTCAGAGTAGTATTCTGTATGTATGGTTGTGGTAATTTTTCTCCCTCTTAGCACTCTGGAAAGCCTGCACAAGTATCTTCTCAATATGGGGTCTGGATGCAGGTCCCCTCAGAGAGGACCTTTGAAAGGGTTCCTGGTAACTTAAGTGGACACAAAAGTGTTCCCAGTGACTTAAGTGGATTCTCTGGATACACATGACAGAAAACATGAAGAAAGACTGTCCCTATCTTGAAGCAGATGTTATTTTAAAATAATTACCTGCTTACACACATTAACATTGTGGAAGCAGCACAGACATCTTAAAACAAGCTTTCTTCCCTACATACCATTTTCTTCAGGGAGAAAAGGGTAAAGAAACTTCAGGGAAGATCAGTGTTTTAATGAGCAGTTTCAGAGAACAGTAATGATTTAGTGAGTCCTTCACTGGGAAAGAGTCAGAAGACTCCATGAAGACAAATGAGAGAAGCATGTAAATGTAAGCATAAGGCAACAAGTTAGGAAGCAGAAGTTGGAAAGAGAGCCTTGGAAAAACCCTTGAAGGGGAGGGATATAATCTTTGAGGTGGAAACTCTTCTGCATAGGCAGAACAGGAAGAAGAGATGCTTTAGGAGAATTGAGGATATGGGGTGTAGTTGAGGAATTGAGACAAAGTTTATATATAGCAGCTTCTAGAAGGTCAGAGAGCATGGGGCACATGGAAGGTAGATGGATGCTGAAAATGCCAGTAGAGCATACTGGGAAGGTGAGAGATAGGTAGGTAAAAAGTCTGGGGACAAGGACACCATGAGCACACTGGGATTCAATAAAAGCTTTAGAAGAGTTCTGTGAATCTGAAATTGTAGAGTCTCAAAAATGAAACTGAATGGGGAATAAAGAAATTAAATACATACTCTAGTTTTATACAGTCTAGTATGGATTTTTTTTTCAAAGAAAACATCTTCCAGCTGCTTGGTGGAGGGGAGTTCCAAGATCACTGTGAGTTGGCCCAGTGAAAATGTTAATGATTTCATAAAAATTTGATTTCTTCTTTTCCTTATGGCTTATACACAATACAAGACAACTAAATTGTCCTCATGGAAGTAAAAAGACATCTTTTTCTTTTGCAGGCTGCCAAAATGGCAAACTATTGCAAGTGTCAAAAACTGAGTGACCTTCTATTCCTTACTTTTGCCGTTGTCTTCATTGTCAGTAGGCTTGGCATATATCCCTTATGGTGAGTAAGGACATTGTTTTCCTCAAATGTTAAGCACCAAACAAGCTTGGAAATAACTGTGTTGTAATTAAATATGATTCACTGCCATTACTTCGTTTCCGAAAGCACCAGGGAGAGTTTCAGACATAACTAGGTGCTGAAATAGCCTATTTGCTAGAGTACCATTGTGTTTACTGTGTGCTAGATGAGAAACATCTGGGGCTTCTGCTGGTTTTAAGGTAGAAGTGGGTTGGAGACAGCGTAGCTTCAGGCTAGCAGGTGGCTGGCTGTGTTGGCAAGAAGTGAGAGGAAAATGAGAATATTGGTCACCAAAAAAACTGATCAGAGGCTAAGCTTGAAGCTAGGATATTCTCAATAGCTTTCATGCACGCTTCATGAACATTTTCAGCTTAAAGAAAAATACAGTAGAATAAGTAAAGTCTGATCTGCTGAAATTGGTTTCAGGATGTTATTGCCATGCAGATTGCAATACTGCAGGTTACTCCTTTTTAACCTCTCCTTTGAACTGGGGTTCCTGGGGTGGCTGTGTAACACATATGTCTAGAAGGTAGTCACACAGGTCTTACTGTAATCTCCCATCTTCCCAGACAGTGGGCTGCTGGCATGTGCACATACTCTCTTCTAGGTACACATGCACACAGACTACACATAGGTGTAGCTAGGATCTTCAGCTAGGATCTTCAGCATCCAGAGCACAGATGGCTGGTTAGGAAACACACGGATGTACTTCACTGTAAAAACGCATTGAAGTTTTTCTGCAACCTGTACACTAAATATGAGGAGGGCTGAGAGAGGTGTTGGCCTTGGCTCTTTTCTATTCTCAATCCTTTCTTTCTTATAAACAGAACTAGCACAGATATCTGTATTTCTAGGAAAGTAAGAGAGGTCTTTGGTTGCATCAGAAGATAACAGGGACAGTTTTATTCTTGGGAAGTACCAAGAATGCCAGAAATTGTACCCTTTGCAGAGTTTATTTAGGTTACCACCGAGCCCTTATTCAGATATGCCGAGAATTTACAGATGCCAGTGTCAATCTGCCTGCCACAGTTTCCTTTCCAAACCTCTGTAACGATATCTCTTTGAGGTTTTGTTAATGCAAACAGGGTAAGACCAAGGTGGCCTTAGGGAGCTGTGTCATCAGCTCTGCTTAACACTACAATATAGAAGTCATTTGATGACTTCAAAGATAATGTCATAATGCCTGGTCCCTACTGTGCTGTGAGCTGGTGAACAACCATAATGAAACATGAAAATGAAAAGACACACAAACTGCATGTTTATAAACACTTGTTATTTTCTTCAAGGAGCAATTATTTCTTTCTTAAACAGTTTTGCTTCCCTTCCTCAGTCCTTCCTTGAAGCCAGCTGGGCCATTCACTGAATTTCTGTAAATGAAATAAGCTAGTTTTTCTATTTCCATTATCTCAGATAGGAAAAATGGTGACATTCCTGCTTGTAGGATTCCACCTGTCCCTTGCTTTCTGTTTTATATTGAGGAATGGAGGGAGGACCCAATTTCAGCAGTGCATTTCTGCCACTGCAGACTGCAGTACATTACTGTGCGTAAGGGAAGGCTCACTCAGATGAGGACTGGATGGGTTTGTAAAGGGGAAATCATACTTGGCCAACCCGATAACCTTATGTGATGAAATTAGTGGCTTTTAATTATGTAATCCTATAATTACNTACATGAAGGGAGAATGTAAAGAAAACTGAGCCAGGGATTGTCCATTGACAGGAATGCAGCAGCTGACAGTGTGCTGTGTGCTCCCTGTCACAACCAGAGTGGTTACCCTGGTCATCCCTCTGCCTTATCATGGTTTAACCCCAGCTGCCAACAAAGCCCCATGAAGCTGCTCACTCACTTCCTACCAGTGAGATGAGGGAGAAAATCAGGAGGGTTAAAGTGAGAGAACTCATGAGCTGAGATAAAAACAGTTCAGTAGGTAAGGCAAGAGCTGTGCACACAAGCAAAGCCAAAGGCGGCTTTCATCCACCACTTCCCGTGGGCTGGCAGGTGTTCAGCCATCTCCAGGACAGCCAGGGCTCTGTGTGCAATGGTGACCTGGGAATGCAAACACCGACACTCTAAATATGATCCCCTTCCTCCTTGTTCCCCCAGGTTTGCATGCTGAGCATGACACCATGTGGTGTGGGATATCCCTGTGGTCAGCTGGGGGCAGCTGTCTTGGCTGTGTCCTCTTCTAATTCCTTGTGCACCTATTCTCCTCATTGGTGGGACGTGTGAGGAGCAGAAAATGCCTTTGCTCTGTGTGAGCACTGCTCAGCAATAACAAAAACACCCTGGAATTACCAACACTGTTTCCAGCACAATCCAGAATATAGCCCTGTACTCCCTACAGTGAAGAAAACTAAGTCTGTGCCAGCCCGAACCAGTACATCCCTTAATCAATGAAAAACAGATTTATTTATTTGAATATGCAGATAGTTTAGTGTGGTGTATATGATCTCTGATTTTTTAAGACCATTTTATTTCCAGACCAAAGCCTTGATGTATGTATTCCTAATGGCTACCCTCAGATACAGCCAGAGGCAGTTTCATTGTTCTCAGCTGTACTGTAGGCAATGCATGTGGGAGTCAGAGTTAGCAGGGATGAACCATGGGATGTGTGAGCTTGTCTCTCCCAAATCCTTTTCCTCTATGAAACAGCAATTCTAAATCTTCACCTCCATTAGTTTGCGTGTCAGCAAAGATGACTCACTGGAGAGGCAGCAGGCCAAGAGGCATAGTTTTGCTCTCCTTTGCTGAAAATTCAAAATAGCAAAATTTGGTGCCTGATTAATATGACATAAATATGCAAATTTTTCTAGCATAAGAGCTGAGAGGTATAAAATCAGTGTGCATGTAATGTAAAAGGAAGAGTGTAATTTATAAGAAAACTTCCCCCACGCAGGAAGGTGAATACCCAAGACAGGCTTCCAGAGACGTCACTTCCGAAGCGCTGGTGTGCTGTTGTGCTGCTGCTTTGCACAAGTGCCATTTAATTTTGCATAAAGGTGCTAATAAAGAATTCAGAATGTATCAAATGCTGTTGTTTGAAGGGTGTTTAACAGCAGGGCTAAGACAAAAGAAACTGGCAATTAGGTATATATTTAGCAGTCTTTCTGCAGGCATCTGGAGTTCATTTCAGCAATAATTCAAAAACCCCAGGATACTTTCTGCCTCCTGCTGCTAAGTGAATGTAGGAGTAAAGCTGCTATTTTCACTGACGACATTTTGCTTGTGAAATTCTCCCACTTGCACATAATCACTGTTCTAGCAAATTACAACATAGAACACAACTCTCCATGAGTCAGGGGAACATGATGCCTTCTCAGGTGATACAGGATTGTAGGGACGAAGAAGGCTAACTCAAACAAAAAAATTACTATAAATTATGCGAGGCTAGTCTAATCAGGCTGGGTAAAGCAGTTACCTCAAGCACTCAGGGATGCTGGGCTTATATTTACCAGGTTAAGGCCCCAAGCCAGGTAAATTCAGGTTCTTTGAAATTGCTCTGACTAGTTACTAGAATGCAGTTTTCCTGAGTTTTTCACTTCTTTTGATTACTTTTATAATGGGTTATATTGTCTGGGAGGTAAAAAGGTGTGTTTCAGGGAAGTGTTGCTGACAAGTACTGCTGTCAAAAGGTGAGGACACAAGCAAACAGCCTTGGCATTCGTGTGACCTGTGAGGTCTGAGCATGCAGGTATTACATACATGCACTGAGAAATGTAAAATAGTACCTTAACAGTGCAGATTTAAATGAAAGCCTGATTTAAGCAGATTATAAAGAGCAGAGGTTATGTTCTGCATATGCCATCCCCAAATGCTCATCTAGGCAAATTTGTTATAATCCAGGCAGTCCATATTACGCTGTTCTGTTCTGGATCTCTTTGCACACAGTCAGTGTCCAGAATATTGTATCACATTAAAAGCTGTGCGGATGGACAGTCAACTACCTTGATTAGTTGTAATAGTCTTGTTTGATGTCAGTAGGTACGTCTTAACTGGATCTTCTGTTTGAGTCTGTTTGGAAATACGCTGAAGAAAAAAAATGGAAGAAATAATTCTCACTGTTAAAATTCAAAGCTGTTTCAGATGTATGTCTCCTCATCAACTGCATTTTTGGCTGCTAAATGAGATTTTGGTGCCAATGTACCTTATCTAAGTATGGGTCAGCCAATCCTCAGAAGAACAACTTTGTTCCTTGCTATTCTTTCATTTTTAAAACTGGTTCATGACTGTACACACAGTCTGGCTCATGGCTGATTTCTAATTGCCTTTACGTGGCAGTGAGTATCTGCATGAACCAGACGAGCCTGGAATGATTCTTTATGAGTTACAATTAACTTCTGTTCACTATGGTGAGCTGTAATGAACCGTAGTCACTTATTACCAGACTTGCAGCCATCTCTGCATGACTGGCCAAATAGCTCTTCCTGAGTCCCATCCCTGGTAGAGCACTAGTGTGGGACATAACCACGCTGTTAATGTACCCGCTGTGTTTCCAAATAGTGATACAGTACTGCCAGTTTGCACTGTTCTTTCCTTTCTTTTATCCTGAAATCAGCTTCTCTCTGAGCAAATAGGGCAGTGCAGAACCCCTAGAAGTAGCAGCTGCTGCAAAGATTTGCTGACCCTCTCTTTTTCCTAGCTTTGTTCTTTCGCTGATATTGACTGAGTTTGTGCAGCTCTTTACAAGCAGTGAAGGTGAATTGTCGTCTTTCATGCTGGTTTTCTTTCTGGGCACGTTTTCTCCTGATTGGCCCATGGAGCATTTGTATTGTGTGGGAAGACAGCATGTGGACCCCAGCAGGGTCACCCTCCTTCACTCCTCTGAACATACTGGTAAAACAGAAAGCTCCAGCCTACCCTTAAAAGCACCCTACTGTGTCAAAGCAATACGTAGGCAGTAGTTAAAGCAAGAGTCCTGGTCAGTTACTTGACATAGTAAGAATTCAGGTAGCCAGATGAATCCCAGCTGTCCAGACCTTGTCTGGACTCTGAATGAACATAATTGTTTTGTGATGGTTTTAGTTATACTCTTGTTGGATTGTAAACCTGTCTAGCCTAGCTAGTGTAATAAAATAACTTTTTAATTAAGATTACCTCTTCTGACACTGTCTCAAGCTCATTTTGCTCAGAATATTGTCTAAACCAGAGCACAATCATAAGTTGCTTGTGGGTAGCAGATACTGAAGGAATAACTTATGATTTTGGTACTTGATTCCTGATGCTATTCATGCTGTCATTGAGTGGATGCTGTAGAACTAGCAAAAATTATCTCGTGTGCGTACATTTCAGTCTGTTTGTAGTTTCAGCAGGCAACTTACAATCAATCAGTTTATCAAGAGCATTTAATAACAAGGTTTTGGCAAACAATAGTATATTTGAGGAACTCATAGACTTCAATGTATGGATTAAAAAGAAGGTTTAATTAACTAAGTCTCTATAAATTTACTCACAACTCTTGTCTTAGCTCTTTAGCAGAGCATATATAATGTTGTCATCCCATCTGCTTCTGACAAAACAGTATCAGACATTATCCTTTCTAATGCCTTGTTATTTTATTTCCTCAAATTGTTTACAGCATTTGTGAACTCAGGCCTCTGGAGTTTTACTAGAAGCAAAGATGAAATCTCTGGAGTACCAGGTTAATACTGATCCAGCTATTTACAGGGAAGCTATAAGAAATGGAAAGGTTAGAGCTGTCATTCACCATTGCAGGCTTGCAGTGTAAATAACAAAAAGTGGCATTTACTCAGTGTTTCTGTTTTTTAAATTTTCATGTGATCACCGCAGGAAAAAATTATATGAAAAAAGATTTCATGAGACTTCCAAACCTGATTCTTATCCTTATTTTTAGTTTCTACTGACTGGACTCTGTGGCTATAATAATGCTTTCTGTTGTCAAGGATAGCCTATTCAGTCGATGTTCTCACTTCTCCTTTTATTAAGAAAAATGTCCTGTCTAAAACCTGTGCTCCAGTTGGAAACAGGACAGATACCTGTGCAGTGGCACTTCTCTTGCTCAGAATTACTCTGCCAAGTGTAGATGTGTCAGGGCAAGGGAAGCAGCATGGGCATTTTTCTTGTGGCCAGACAGCCACTTTTAAATCAGCTCAGGTAGGTAGTTTGAACTTGTGCAAACATTCTGCCTCTTCTCAGCCCCTTTTCTCTTAGAGGTATCTTTAGCCCCAGGATTTGCTGTTACTGGCACGTATTTTGTGGTGCTACAGAGTCAATACAAAAGCAGAACAATGCTGCTGGTTCACTGCAAGCTTCTGACGTGTGTGGGATGTAAAAATCATAGCTCTACAAAAGCAGGGGAGTAAGTTAACTTACCAGCTTGAAATAGTAAATGACTTTTGAACACCATGATCTACAGTCATGATAGAGCTGGCATCTCGTTCGTGTTCAGCTAGGAGCAGGTCATTGTGGCTGAACACCTTGGGAGAAACCAGCCCCCATGTAAGTGAGCACATTCTGTAGGTTTCATGAGTGTTGCACAGTGGGAGAGTTTGGCCCATAATATCTCTGAAAGTATAGATAATTATTAAGAAAACTGGATTAAACTGAAAACTGTTTAGGGATGATTTCACAGACATTGATAAGGCATATAGTTAAATACAACTGCATTTATTTTTAGTCTACAGAAACGGGCATGAGGAAGGCTTTTTTATACTCTGATACTCTGTTTTGCAAAGGTTAGAAACTGTTGTTTACAACAAATGCTTTTCCTCTTTGGAGAGTAACATGAACTCCAGGCAAATAGATCTTGATATGTGTTCTCTGTTGCTCATATAAAAGTTTTATGTGTGCCTGAAGATTTTCAGATTTGGAAGTGTCATTCTTAGCATAACATAGTTCCTCAGTGCCTGTGAGTTTTTATCATGGGCCTTTACACAAGCGTTTTGCCATAACACATTACTGATACAACAACTTGCTGAGTATAATTACATTCTGCTAGGAAATTTGAGTTGTCTCCATATCCTGATGTCTATTGAAGGATTCTTCTGAGGTTTGAGCTTGGATTGTGAAGGTGTCTGTGACCTTATATCTTTGTTTTTTCTATCCACAAGAGTGTAAATGCTACTATTCATACCAGTGGCTGCAAAATCAGCTCATGGGCAGTAACTGCTGATGAGGAGGAACTGGGTGAAAAGCACAGCTGAAACCAGGACAGTGACAGCTTGATCAGAATGGTCTCTTCTACAGTACATCAAACATGAATAATTTCCTGCGTGCTCCATCATTTTAGTTAAGTAATTGGAAATCCTATTGATATGCACAGGGCTTAAAATAACATACTCTCAGTGGCAGGGCTGTAATTTCTGCAAAGACGTATTGTTCCTGATTAGTGTTAGGACAGGAACCACCCATCTCCACAGCAGCTGAGCGTGTATTAGTACAATGTCAGGAAATCCTCTGGTGTGGGACTGCTGTGGGTGAGGAGAATGCCACATGATGGTGACCTCACTGATAAAATTGAAGCGTGTGGATTTAATGTTGCTCTGAATACTGACTCAATAGTTTATGTTCTTTCGGTCACTGCATTTTGCAGAAATCTTTCATCAGCTGTCTAAAAGAAGGAGGGTAATGAGCATCACCAACCAAACACTCTGATGGATCAGTCTGAGATGCTGAAAGATCATCTCCCTCTCTCTCCCAGTCCTTCTTTTCCCTGCTTCATTGCTTCTGTGTGGGTGACTGGTTCATCTGACTCTGCTCTGTTCACACTGGGTCTCTGTGACTCCTCTTGTATTGCCATGCACTGATACTCTGGAGGCTGAAAATGTAAGAGACAGCAGGATCTGAAAAGAGAAACCAGCTTGTTCTCCCACTCAGCAAGAACCAAGAAGCAGATCAGGGATACAGACACAGCAGCTGGCCAAGCTGAAACTCAGATGAAAAACCTGGCAGTATAGCCCTTTATGTACTGGATTTGCTATAATTAAATATTTAACTGCACTGCAGCTTGAGGACTCCAGTACATGGAGTGCTGTAGACCAAAGTTTCCTCAATTTGATGACTGTTTTGTGTATCATTCCATACACTTCTCAGGTAAAAAGCTGTTTAACTCATTTGAAGTCTCATGCAGACACATCCGTGTGTAAGGTCTGTTGTGTAGCACTGTCATTAAAAGTAACTAGCCTGGGATATGAAGTCCTGTTAGATTTCAATCAAGGTCTAAATACCAGAGATAAATCTTGACCACTGATGAAATGTATCTGGATTTATCATCCTGTGGCTGATCAGCAAGTGCATGTACATGTGCTCTCACACTCCACTGCTCTTCATTTATCTGTGAATCTCAGTGATATTTTTTCTACCTGTCAGTTTTATGACATCTGTTAAGGAAGTAGTCCACAGTGTTTTATAAACAAGCTAATTGTTACGGCATCTTTATGTGGCCAGCAAGGTGTGACAATACTTTGTGTCCATCTTTAACAGAAAATGAACTGTGTAAAGAAATTCGAAAATTTCTTAGATCACCTAAGTTAATATAACAGCTAAATTCACAATTTAGAACTCCTGACTCTTTGTTCTCTGGTCATAGTCACTTTTTACCACATATAATGAAGAATAAACTACTATGTTTTGGGGGCAGAAGTAAGTGTAATTGTTTGGGTTTTTAAAGGAAAAATTACAAAATAGGCAGAAACTTGGAAGCATTGCTGGTAGGAGTATTGTTGAGTTACTTGCACTAAATGGGATAATTAATGTAACTACATAATTACATAAATGTAATTACCTATTTTCTCGGTGATGCATGCAGTATTGAAAGGTGGCCCAATACAGGTGGTTCTGGTGCAACATATAATACTGTTGTCTAATACACACTTAAAGGAGCTAAAGACATTAATTCTGAGCAATTTAGAGAAGCTGGTATC
>VYZQ01003633.1:340-11146 GCA_013400655.1 Mystacornis crossleyi | reverse complement strand
CCTTATTGTTACATCTTTGCATTCATAAATATTTTAGCAATGATTTGTGGCATTTTGCACTCAATCTTTCACACACTCAGAATCAAAGATTGCTAGTAACAAGCCAATGGAGCAAAAGGCATTGCAACTGCCATTCCCCATCTGGTATATGTATATCTTGATTTTATGTTCCCTGAGTACCCCAAGAAATGGGCTGTTATGGCTTCTGTGTTAATGGAACTGTGAGACAGGGCTGAAGCGGGCTCCCCTGGAGACAAAGATCTACCTCACAGCCTTCAGAAACGCTTAAAAATACACTTCGTAAGCCTTTCTCTCATAAGAAGGCCATAATTATGACCTGCGTACCTTTGAGCAGGATTGATGAGAAGCCAAAAAGACATCAGAAAAGAGCTTTTGACTTTCTGCTAGGGAGGGGAGAAATCAAGAACAACACACCAAGAATAAGAGCATGCAAACATACAAGAATAGAATGTGAGAAAATGTTACTCTGGCTAAGGTCATCTAGTCACCTTTGTGTGCTAACTTTACCTCTAACTTGTCAACTGAGAAGTTGAAGCTTTTCTACTTTCAACTACTGTCCCAGTTTTGGCTGGGATAAAGTTAACTTTCTTCCTAGTTGCTGGTATAATGCTATGGTTTAAATTTAGTATGAGAATAATGTTGATAACACATTGATAATTCAAACAGTTTTGGCTGGGATAAAGTTTTGGCTGGGATAAAGTTAACTTTCTTCCTAGTTGCTGGTATAATGCTATGGTTTAAATTTAGTATGAGAATAATGTTGATAACACATTGATAATTCAGCTGTCGCTAAGCAGTTTTTACACTTAGTCATGGACTTTGCAGCTTCTCTCACTATCACACCAGCTAATATACTGGGGAGCACAAGAAACTGTGAGGAAACCCGACCAGGTCAGCTGATCCAAACAGGCCAGAGGGATTTTCCATGTTATATGCCATCATGCTAAACATGTGAACTAGGGGGAAAGTGGTCAGAGGCTGCAGCTCAGGAACTGCTGGGTATCAACTGGTGGGTGGTGAGCAATCACTTGTTTACTACATTCTAATTCTATTATTGTTATTATCCCATCCTTTTCTGTCTCATTAAACTGTCTTTCTGTCAACCCACAAATTTTACTTTTTTTTTCCATAATTCTTTTCCCCAACCCACTGGAAGCAGGGGCTAGAGTGCGAGTGGCTGTCTGGTCTTTAGTTACCTGCTGGGTTAAGCTTACCAAGAAAGTCACTTGCCTAAAAACGAACAAAATCCCCAAAAAACACAAGTCAAGATTTTTTTCTCAGCTCTAGTAATCTTCATTTTTTTTGTTCACCTTCACAGCAAAATACTCATGATTGTTGGTAGGTATTTCACTTGGCAGTAAATTTAATATTTGCATAGCCACAGGTTCCATCCTATTGCATTAAGCATTATGTGATTCAAGTCTGTAGAGCTCTCACAAATAAGAAGACAAGGAAAGTGGATGACATCCAAGTGAGCTAGGATAACACTGCAGCAAGGAGCTATGGTAGCATATAACCACTTTGCTGCTGCTGTTCTTCTCAGTACCTACCCATAACAAGGTTTTACTTTACTACTTTAGAGTACTGAAGTGGTGACTTTTTGGGGAAGTTTGGTTAAGGATGACAACTTGGCTTCACAGTCCTTTATGGGAAGCTCTCTTTTAAATGGCTGGTGTACAAGTCAGGAGTATGTTCTTGCACCTTAAAACGGATGTGAATATATAGCAGTAATTTAACTACAGGGGAAAAACCCAGTAGAATATAATGGGTCCGATACATTTGGTTAAAACCAGTTAGAAGGTCTTAGTTGCCAGTTTGTTGACACATCCTTTAAATTGCTTGTGAACAATCTGCCGACTACTTGCATGAATTGCAACAAAGCCCTCAAACCCTAAGAGCACCGAATATACAATTTTTTAGGAAACGTATGCATTTTATCTTTAAATTCTGCACATGAAACCACTCCTCAGTGGCAGTTGGTAAGAACTTTGATAGTTTATTCTTCTTGGGTGACTGCTCAAGCACATGCTTTGCTCTGTTAGGGGTTTTAGTCTTGCTAGATTTCAATGGAGTAGCCATTAAGGATCCTGCCATCTTATTAGCGGTAAAGTAATGGATTAAGTAAAAGTGTAATGCTGACAATATTTAATTTTTAAAGCAGAGAATAGAAATACAGGAAAGAAAGGGTGCAGAGGCTATGATCCTGATTGTGAGTTTCAGAGGCTGTGCTGTGGGTCTCAGCATAGGTCTTGAATGACACCATAAAACTCTGTAAGACGCACACTATTTCTTAGAGTTTTCCATATCTACAACCACGATAGCTGCTTTAATCTCTGATTAAGGAACAGGATCTACAGAGCATCCTACTCTACCAGTTGCAAAGTAGGCATATCATACGATGACAGAAAAGCATCAGCAGCATATTTGGGTCAACTTCCCACTATGACTTATTAAGCCTTTTATAAAATAAAGCTCAAAGACCTTATTAATATCAACAAGGTGTGTTACAGTCACTCTTAATGGCAGGGATTAACCTTGTCATGGTTTGCTGCTTTCGTTACAGTGCTAACAGCGAGCTAGGCTTATCATCCTGTTCACTGTACTGTATCTTTACTGAGTGCAGCGAATAGCTGATTTGGTCTTATTCACAGCAGTGAAATGATATTTCAGGATTTCAACTTTCAGGATATTATGAATTTATTCTGCAAAGCATGGATCTGAGTCTTGAGATACTGTGGCTAATCAATTATATTAATTTCTTGTTGAAGCGGAGGAATAAATTTTCTGACCTCTTATGTATTTCTCTAGTTGTGAAACAGCCAGGAGAATTGTGGGGACATAACAGACCTTCTAGTTAAAAAATGAAAACAAAACTTTAATACTGAATCAATGTTGAGCGATAAATTTAGGGGTAGATTCTAATCTCAGCTGAGGAAGGTGCAGGAGATTTATTTCAGTATCCCTTAAATCCGTATTAGTGGTATTCAGTATCCCTGTTAGCGGACTGTGCTGTATTAAAGCTGGGAGGGCATGAACAGGACTGTAGCAGACAGAGTGTTTTGGAAAAGTGATACTATTCCAGGGAAAACAAACTAACCCCAACACTTATCTACAGACTTTAACCATTGAAAGAGTGCTCATGTTTATTGTGAACATCAATGAGCATGTCAATATGGATTTGGTCAGCTAAAGCACACTATAACATTTTAAAGTGCACCTGCAACTTCCCAGAAAAGTGACTATGTTCCCTTAAAATTTAAGACATTAAAATATTTGTGTATCCTTTATTATTTAATGCTTTTCACCTGTGAATCTTTCTTCATGCCAGGGGAACATCTTGACCGTGATTTATGCCTTCAATAGAGTAAATGGCAAGTTTTCACAGGACGGGTGAAAATACTCAAGACCTCAGAGACTCAGATAATGCATGTCTTTTTAAGGTAGACTGGATAACTAGAGAGAAAAACTTGCCACAGCTGTGTATCTTAATGACTCCAATGCACATGATGTTGGAAAATAGGAAAATTAACAGTTTAACATAATGACAAAACATGAAGAACGGTCTCAAGGATGGCTCAATAGATTCACTTCAAAGTCAGGCAGAATCCACATCTGGGAAGAGGTAATGCCTTTGTCTGCCACTTTCCTGAAGTGAATGTTCAAACAATTTTTTTCTTTCTTAACAGCTGGGGAAAAAACTCAGGGGACTTGCTGTGACTGAACTAAATCTCAAGGTGAACTGTTTCAATGCAGCTAGTAAAAACTGCCATAAATACACAGAGGAGATTAATGTATCTTTTTACAAAGGGGGCAGGAGAAGTAAAAAGGTGTTCCCACTGCTGGAGTTCCTCAATGGAGTTTGCTAGGATGCCCTGAGGTGCTTAAGACCTCCAAACATACACATAAAGTAACCCCCCATCTTGTGGGCTCACCCCCGATGTTTTCCTGCCAGGCATGAGTATCTCTGAATTTTTATTAACTTGACATTATAATTCATTTTATTCTCATGTTTTATATCAATCTATTTCTGCCAGTTACTTACAAATTATTTGGGAACAGGGTTTCCAAATGGAGGCCTGAGTATCAAAGGCAGAGTTATGATTCTGTATGTCGGATAAAATCCAGTCTCCATGTATGTGTGTGAGGTGTATGGAGGTGTGGATGACCAGCTGGAGTTCATCTGGTTCATGCTCTGAACATCGCAGAGATCCACACACAGTCAGAAATGTGCTCAGAAAGGAGGAGGGTATGCAACTGGACGTTTACAGGAGCTCCAGAGATGTCTCCTGCTGAAGATAGGAAAGCTGTAGCTGGATGAACGAATGGTTCTGGTCCTGGCAGCACAGATGAAAGATTTGCAGCCCAGTTGATGGTGTGTGTAATCGTTATACTGGTTTGTCAGAAGACTCAAGACCACTGGTACCTATTTCTAAGCAAGTTCTAAGAAATAGCTGGATCTTCCAGAGAACTGATCACCTCCAAAGCTACACACTACCTTCAAGTACTTTGTTTTGGTAATCCTAATAACTGTTTATCTACAGGCTATGGTTTTATAGTATTTTGTTTTGTTTTGCCTTTTTTCCGCCCCTTCTTCATTCTAATTTGAAACACTTTAGTGGAGTAAAGGAGTGCGAATTAGATCTGCTTTCTCCAGCTGAGATGGAAAAACATCCAGGGAATATAGGGTGTCTCATGCAGTTCTTGTGCTTTCCACTCCAGCTATACCTTGTTAATGCCCAAAATGTTTTCATCTATGCTGGGAAAAGTGCCAAAAGTTAGAGCTGGCCTAAATACAAGAAACAGAAGATAAACTGCCCGCTCAGCTCTCTCATGCATAAGCTAATGGTATCAGTGGACCTGGTCCTATTTTCTTATTTGTGGACATCCTTTTATGCAGATTCATCCTGTTTGGACACCAGAGACAGGAAGAAAACTGTCCTAATTTGCCTTTGAAATTTAACACACTGCACTTCAAGCGGGATCTGGAGAAATGGCTTAAATCCCCTGCAGAAACAAAGCTATTTAAAAACCTGGTTAATATGGACACAGAGAAAACTAGCATGATTTCCCTTTTGCTTATGTTTCAGATAAGCTGTAAGTTCAGGACCATGTTGTTGAAGCAAAGAGAAACACCAGGGCAGGTAGCTGACAGTAAGCCATGACTATGGTGATCCCCATGTCTCCTCTGGAGGAAGGTCTGAGGTTGCAGGATCATTTACTGAAGAAGGCAATTCAAGTCCCAAATCTGCATTCTCCCTGAAGATTCAGGTTTCTAGTTTGAACCCCTTTCCTCTCTGAACACAAATGAGGAACTATCCTAGAAGTGAGTAATAAGAGACGTCCCCAGTGAGGACAAAATTATTTTAATGTAATCCAGAATGCTGTGGGGAAAAAAAAAAAAAAAAGGAAAAAAGCATACATGAGCTGTGTGTTGAATATATCAGGAAAATTTTAGGAGAAATTACTATTGTTTTGGGATGCAGTTGACTCAAGTAAAGGGGACTAATGGAGCAGAGAAACTACCATATCTTGAGTGGTTGCAAAATCTTTCTGCACTGGTTTTGGATTGACTTTGTTAAGGGATTTTTCCTGTGGGCTAGTTTTCTGCAGCATTTCCCTTGAACAGATTTCTATGTATTTTCCTCTGAAGAATCCAGGTATAGATCTACTGAAGGTACCAGGAGAGCAGAAGCCTCAGTGGCATTGTGGCAGTGGTGACCCCCAAACCACAGATGCACTGCTGCAGTGCCTTCTCTCAGGCCTGCTGCCAAACAGCTCTGAGGGCAGAGCCTGAGGTCTGCCTCAATAAAACCAGAGCACCTAAGTGCATCTGCGGCCAGGACTAACAAGGGTGAAAGGAAACCTTTTACCTTTCCTTCATGAATAGCATGTAGATTTAGAAAGTGCCCCTCAGTGCATGTCCACACCAGGGCTAGCCTCCCTGGAGGGCTGCAGGGAGGAGGACAGACAAGACCTTCTCTCAGTGATTAGATTTGGGTTAGCAAGTTGGAGGGTGCATGATGGTGCTATCTTGTCTGGAGGGCCCAAAAGCTGGTTCCTCAGCATGTGTTCACTGGGAGAGCCAGGAGGCAGCTGGGCTGAGTCATCCCCACTCCCACCTGATGCACCCACTATCAGGCAAATCTGCATCTTTTATGGTTTCGAAGCCCAAAGCTTGGCATCACAGCAAAACTAAGAGACCTGAAGTCCCAGTTCATGTTCAGCTTACTCTACAGATGAGTATAGCTCCAATTTCAGTTATTGTTCTGCCGAGCTTGCCTGGCCCTGCTGACGGTGATGCTAAGCAGCCAGGCATTGCTTCTGTGACCAGTGTCACACTGTGGTTATAATGTTTGACATCATGCACATTCCTGTTTTCTTTGTGTTCCTGACTTTTTTTTATGAGGTTAGATATTACTTCATAGAATGAAGCTATTTCACCACAATAATGACTAAGATTTTCCTGTTTAGAGGGAAACACCTTATTTAAAGTTCTGAGGAAATCTCTTCTATGACATATTTTTACCAGGGAAGCAGTAAGTACTGCTTTATTTCTCTTTCATCTGAGTAATTAACGTTATTAATATTCTTCTGTGTATATATATATATATACACACACATTTTTTATATATATATAGTAAGTCTTATGTTTAATCCCACTTCTTACTTCTAGTGGCCAAAAATTACTATAAATAAACATACATGTCCCCCACATTACAGCAACTGGATCCTGAGAATTTCTCTGTGCAGCCTCAGTACTTCTCCACAGAAACTGAGGTGCAGAGGGCAAATGGCTTGCAGATTTAGACAGAGCCAGGCATGAATCCCAAATCTACTGAGTCCTAGTTAAGTGACTGTAAAATAGGGCTTCTTTTATGGACATTACAGCTGTGATTTGCAATGACGCTTACAGAATCAACTTATGCCATCCGGTAAGATTTGAGCACCTAACTCCTTTAGTACCTTTGAAAATCCATTTGAAAATATTTTCTCATCCTTTCTTTGGTATAAAATACTGTCTTCTCTATTTCCCATTTAAGATTATTCCTGCTATTAAAGGTGGATTTAAAGTTTAAAAATCTCTGGTTTTTTCTGACTTCAAAAAAAACTTGTAAGTTCCAGCATTTTACTGTTTAGTAGACTGTGTTCAGCTGTCTTTCACTGCCACCACATTGTGTAATAACTTTTGTTAAGTCCTGTATCCCAACTCAGAATGAATATGTTCTTATATAAATAACAGTGTCACTTCCCCAAATGTTGTGTTGAAAAATCTGTGGTGTGAGTATTTAAAGAAAGGCATTGGGATTGCTGAGAAATATGTCTATTATTAACTCTGCCAGTGTTCCAGAAGAGAGATGCTGAAAGTAACTGCTGTGCTACATAGCTGAAAAGAAACGGAGGGAACAAGTCATCCAGCAAGTCTAGATATTGCAAAAATCAGATAGAAATTGGCTGGTTTGCATTTTCCCTTTTGGATTGAGTGCAAATTATTTTCTGGATTGCAGTAGGTGGAAGAAAAGTTACTGGGGAAGCACAGAGGACACCCTGTAACCTCTGTGCATTTCAGGGCAAACTGCCAGGCTCCAGATCCTTTTCCCCCTCTACACACAGTCCAGACTAGTTCAGTAGAACCTCAGCAACTGTTACAGCCTTTCCTGTTTGCTCTGCACTGCTAATATATTTGTGCATTGCAAAACCTTGCATCTTCTTGAAAATATCCTTCAGGGAGGGTAGTGGGAAATCTATATTCCTATGTTTGGCAGAATCTCTTTGATGTCTATTCTCCTCTCCTGTCATGCTTCTGTCTGTGTGAGGATAAATGCACTGCAGCTGGAAGAGTGAGATAAATAGCATAAGGAGAAATCATTATAAACCTTGGTGCTTGAGAGGTGCATTCTCGGAAACGTGCCAGTCATAAAATCTGACCAGGCCTGAAAAATAAAAATCTTTCAAATAATAATATAGGATCTCCATGGACCATTTTCTTATGCCTCTTCCCCAAGCATGGAGCATTAAAACATTGGAAACTCCTTTTTGCTTCATTCCATACAGCCTGAAAAACCATACAACATACTCCACATGCGTTTATAATGACAAAACGCGGAATAAAAGAATTTTCCTTCTTGGGGCTGTCTACAAAACGAACCTTGTCCCTGCAAAATTAAATACAAATAAAAGGAATAGGGGACAACCATAGTATAAGCCTATGTATTCTTCCCACTGCTCTTCTGAATGATAAGCTTGAAAAGTCCTGAAAATGGATGCTTTCTCCCATGTTCTGTGGGGTGGTGTAGAAGTATATATACATTTTTATGTAATTGAAGTGCAAGTCATATCATTTATATAGGGAATAAGCCTCTTACAGCCAGGTCAAAAAGCTTCCTGAGAAAATTTTCTGAGAAAATTTTCTGAGAAAATTTCAAGTGCACAATGAATGTGAAAACAATTTAAGAAACCTTTGGCCACCCAATATGTCACGACCATTGTTCTGCTATGCTTCTGGCCTCGTTGGAGCTGACACACAGCATAATGAGTAACAGGACTCCTCCCTGTGGTGCTCCTGTAGGCAACTTACAGGACTTGTTTGTGAATCATTCTTCCTCCCTCTTATTAACAGCAACTGCTATAATGATTTTCTGACCATAGTTATCTCCTGGAGGAAACCTTGCTGATGCAGTGCTATACTCATTATGCTGTGCAGGTTGACTTCATCAAACCTCACCTTTTGCTTTGATGCATGAATCTCAAGCATGAGAGGGATGTGCTTTTTTTTTTTCACAGATTACTCAGTGGGTTATTAGGGAAACCACATTTTACAAACGGGGATTGCCCTGTTAGAAAAAGCCAATTAACACCATGAGGATTTAGGAGCGTTCCCTCGCCAGCTGTCTTTAAAATAATTCCAAAATCGTAAACTAGATGGCTCTATCATGAGCAGTCTGCCCTGGCACTCAGCCCCTGACTGATGCTCTCTTGCCTGACCGAGATTCCCAGTGCGCAGGACCTGAGGTGTGCAAGCCAGAAAGCAAGACTTGCTCCAACCTGCATCCTCCTGAATGGCTCCCAGCAAAGAAGAGGCTGGTGATACCTCCTCTCCACACCGCTCCCTCCTGCCTCCCCCGGCAATGAGCCCCAGGGCTTGGGCAGCTCTCTGCCAGCTCCCCTGTCTTTCACCTGGTGGTAATTTTCACCTGGCTGCTTGAGCGCTTTTTAACAACTAGTGAAGTAAAAGCATTAAAATTGATACAATATATTGTCATATTTCTTCTAAAAGAGGAAATGTAAAGCAGTGAGGTTTTTATTACAACATTTTTATCTATTTATCTTACAGGTAGGGTCTAATTACTCCCTAATTATGTTTGCCCAAGTTTGCCCCAGTTTCTTCCTTCAGATGAACACTATACAGATCACACATTTATGGATTTGCTACTCATGACATGACCAGTCTGGCATTTTTATTATCCTTTAACTTTATCTCTCCTCCTGAATCAAGGTTGTTGTCATTAATAGTATTTTTACTGCCACAGTTAACTTCAGTTCAGGATTAAGACTGCATTTTTCTCCACTTGAAATAACCACCTAAGGAAAGGAGGTCTCTGTACTGGGGAGACTAGCAGTTAAAATGACCTTTCGGGGCCCTCATTCTTTTGTAAATGGTTTCTGTTGAATTTATTATTTTCTTCCCACATTTAAATCTCTGAAATGGTATTATTTTTTGCCCTCATCCTCCTGCTTCACTGCTGACTGTGTTTATTGATACTACACTTCTTGGCCCATTGCCCCAATAAGTACTGAGCTGCAATGCCACTTGCAGGTATTATTCAACATTCAGACACTTCACCTGCACTCATCAATCCTGCTTCACCAACCAATTTAATTTCATGTTTTAGGTAAGGCTCTGAGAAATATGCTAAAATACAGTCAAGAACTCAGTGCCTCTGTTACATTTCGTCTATCTTCTCTCTTTTCTTAAAATCATAAAGTGGTATTTCAATAGGCACCACTTTATATATTCAAGCACAGAAGCACCTCGCTTCATTGCGTGTTTTTCATCTCTCCTAGCTCTTGCCAGCTTCACAGGTCTCAGTAGGTGGCTAACAATTTATTTCCATTGTGCTGGAAGCTCTATTTTCTGTCACCTCTCAGTTACCCATCTCTGCTGATCATATACTATTGGACTTGCTCAAATTTTCTTTAAGACACCCAGAGACTTTTTCAAATCGATGGTTCACAAGCACAGTAAGTTTGCTTTTTAACTTTTTACCAGGTAGAGTATATTGTTGTTTGTGTAAGGACAGCCAGAAGTTCCTCTCAAACTGTTAGTGAAGACGGTCATATATTTATTTGTTCAGTGATTAATGCTCTATCATCAAATTTCATTTGGAAAGAACAGGGAAATTATTTTTCTGTCTCACTTAACAAGGAATATAAAATACACTTTTGGCACAGATGCAATTACTTGGCATGTGGTATGTTTCCCTTTAAATGATGAGGTAAAGAATATGAGAATATTTCATGATTATTCCTGATTATGACTCAAATATGAAGATGAAATGTTTCAAAAGGTCACTCCAAGAAATTTTCTTTCTTCCACTCTAAAAATATCTACTTGTCCACCTATCTGCTGTGTTCATCCTGGCTGTGCAAATACTTTAAACTGAAGTTAAAAGAAGGCCTGTGTCTAAATTAACTATGAAAAACCTTATACATCCTTAGGATACAGACACTGCCACCAAACTCTGCCATCAAATTCTGCTCTTCTTTACCTGATTTTTGTGAACAGAG
>VYZQ01003630.1:105154-118572 GCA_013400655.1 Mystacornis crossleyi | reverse complement strand
CCCCCCCCCCCCAATGTTCTCAAAGTGCTCTGGAATCAGTGTCGGGAAAGGACTCCCATAGCAATTCAATGACCAGAAAGTTTTGTGGTATTAATCAGGATGTTGAACTGGGGTGAACTCACGTCTCTGTTGTGTGATAAGGGAACTGTGCTCACCAACGGTGGCACTTGTGCTTCTGAGAAATTCATAAATCTCAATGCCTGTTACCCATTACACTGCAGGTTCTACTGACAGCCCACTGCCAGGTAAATCCTCCACGGTGACTCTGAGTTTCAGGCACACACAAACACACTCTGAGTTTCAGGCACACTCTCACAAGCAGATGCAACACTCCAAAGTTCAGCTATTTCCCACCCTGCGTCACTGCACTGTTGTTATGCCCACTCATTATGCCTTGTGCTTTTCTCACAGGGATGCACTCCTTCTCCCACTGAAATTCAGAGTTACCTGCTTCGAAAGTGCCTTATGCAAACCAGCGGAGGATGCTGGCACTGCCTCTGCAGGACTTGGACTGTTCCCCGCAGTGCTCAGGACTGTCAGAGTAGAACCTGCAGAATGAACCCTGATACTTTTTAGGGGAGCTCACAGACTGACAGTTACGAAAAAATTCTCAAGACTGGCCAAGAAGTCAAGCTGAAAAAAAGATATAAAGCCTTCATTTTACTACAGTGTAAGACTGGTTTACCAATAAGACAATGTCACTATTACAACTATGTTTTTATCCTCTGAAGTTTTTGATAAACTAGCATCTGAAAACATTAGAACGTGGTTTTCAAGATTAAGATTGAATTCTTACACAAGCCTTGATATGTTGATCTGTGGTCACAGGCAAATGATATTTCTCCTTCTAACTTCGTGTCTGACCCCAGGGATTCTGTAGTGTTGGGAAATCACATTCTCGGAAACACTCTCATTTCCCTTACATCTCAAGTCACTTCTACAGAAAAATTCTTCCGTCTCAAGCCACTTCTACAGAAAAATTCTTCTCTAACCACTAAGCTTAAGAGCACTCTTCCTGTCAGCAGGGGAAATCCAAGAAAGAAAAACTGAACTGAGCACCTTAAAACACTGAAGTGTCATGCGACCACCACAACACAGCCCCCAGCTGCACCTGTGCCCACTGTGCCACTCTGTGCTCTCTCCCCCCATCTCCTCCAGCACACCCCCAGCACGTGCACCCCCTCACACATCACTCTTTTCTGACCTATTTCTTTTTCCAATTGTACTAGTTGTTGGAGTAAAGTAGATCAGCTTTATTTTCAAATATTCTGTGTTATTTTGTAGTTTGTCGGTCTTTTAAGTTTTCAAGCCATAATGCAGGCAAAATTAAACTCTTCAGAACTTTCACAGTGATAACAATTCAAGTTTCTATTTCTCTAGAAGTACCATTTTTTTAGCATGATAGCACACGGTAAAGTGTCCATCAGGTCAACAATTTCCTTACCAGCAGATGCCTCCAATAGTGGCCCCAAATTTACAGTTCTGTCCTTACCAGAATAAAGGTGCAAGTGTTAAGACTGCACAGAGCTCTCCTGAATTGGGCCTGCCAGATTCAAGTGAATTTGAAGTGCACCAGGTGGATGAAAGACCCTCTGAAAGAATGAGAAAATGGCAGAGTTGTGACAATGACACACGAAGTACCAAAGACACCAAATGGAGACAAAGAGAGTGGCCACAAGTCAAGATAAAGCCATGCTAATAGTGGATAACTGGATTCTATTTTTATTTGAGATAAATTTTCATCTCTTAGAACTTTATTAAAAAAGGAATCTTCAGGATTCATATTATTTTTGAAATGTGTTATGCATACAACAGCTACAGAACCACAGAATCACAGAATATGCTGAGCTCAAAGGGACCCATCAGGATCATCGAGTCCAACTTCTGGTCCTGCACATCCTTAAGAGTCACACCCTGTGCCCAAGAGCGTTGTCCGAACACTTGAACTCAGTCAGCCTTAGTGCTGTGTGCCAGTTCCAATGCCCAGTCACCCTCTGGGTGAAGAACCTTGTGCTGATATCCAGCCTAACCCTCCCCTGTCTCAGCTCCACGCCGTTCCCTCGGCTCCTGTCACAGGGTCACTCGGGAGGTGCCGGGGCTGGCGAACAGGACGGGCCGGAGGAGCGGCCGGGGAAGGCTGAGGCGAGGCAGCGGCGGCAGCACCGCCCTCCCCTTCCCTCCCTTTCTGTCCTCTTCCCTCCCTTTCTCTCCCCCGGCCGGTGCTGCCGGAGCCATGGCCGCCTCCTGAGGGCCGTGGCGGGGCCGCTACGAGCCGCTGGGTCTCGGCACGGAGGTGACAGGGCCGGGGAGGAGGGAGGACAGAGGAGAAGGAGGGAGGAGGGCGCTCGGTGGGGCTCCGGGCGGCTGCGGGACCCCGAGCGGTGCCCTCTTCCTCCCACGGCCGCCTCAAACCCGCCGTGATTCTGGGTTGGGTGCCTGCTAGTCTGTCCCCTAAAAACGCAGCTGGTGTGTCCTGGGGTGTATCCTTTGCATGGATAAGGAGGGAATAATCTTCGGGGCGCAGACAGAGACAGGAGCAGGGTTTAAGCAGGGAATGGGCACGACCATGGTTGTTCCTCCACGGCCAAGCGCACCGTGCTGCGAGGGCGCGTCGGTGCAGGAGCCGGGTGTGTTTGTCAGGGAAGGGGTCATATGTCTTTATCGCCTGTTTGTAGTAATTTGTCGCATTATCGTGTAACCATTCGGCATTTTACTGAAAGCACAACACAAATTATTGTGGCAAACGACGGAGGAGCGCCGGCGTGTCGGTGGGTGCTTCACGGCACCTGCTGGAAAAGGCTGCAACTGCGCCCTCGGGCTGGGATTATTTTAAGGCGGTAGCGACCGAGGGACAGAACTCACTCCTTGGGTGTGCTGCAGTCCCTCCTGGGTGTGGATACACACACATTCCTCGGGCAGTGTTCTTCTGCGGGGGAGTTCATGTTTGTTTGCCTCTATTACTCTTATCTCCAATGCCTTATGAAATTGGCAGCAGTGCACAAGCCTCATACTCTTCATTTATATGCATGGCACACGTTAGCAGTGCTTTATTTCGTAGGGTGTCCTGAAAGGAGCCTGCTGTTCTTTAGGTATTAGTTGTTGATAGCATCCAATAGCTCCATTATCAAATAGAGAAAAAAAAAAAAGAAAAACCCTGCAGAAATTTAACTGTCAAAGGTTTAAGGAAGCCAGTTAAGTTGTTCTATTAATTCATGAGGCTGCAGACCTCTCTCATTCTTCATACCTTGTGTTAGAGTGTGTTGGTGGGAGAAGGTGACAGGCAAAAAAAAAAAAAAAGTTTGTATAGGTATATGCCTTTTGATAGTTCAGAAATAAATATCTTCTAAAAAATACATGTTTAGTAAAGAAGAAAACAAAAACACCAAGAACGTTGTTCTTTCAAGTATCATTGATACTTTTTCCTTTGTTCTTTTCTAAACAGAAGTGTGACACTGAAGAGAATGCTTCTTTCTTCAGTAAATTAACATATTCCTGGTTTAGCAGGTGAGAATTTATTAAACTGGTTGTGGTTGTTCATTGATGCTCACAGAACTGTAGACTGTGCACTTATTTTCCACAACATCATTCTGGCTTGAGCCTGACTTTGAGAGTGCTTTTAGCTTTTTGCACAAAAATCAAAGTTTGCAACATTTAGAGATATTCAAATATTTTGGGGAGTATTGTTTATACACAGTAACAGTCAATTTATACATTATCTAATGGCATTATTTAACAATGGCATTATAGCAACTTTCTAGATCTCCAGGAACAAATACGCAGTAGTACATGTAAGGTATTTTCCAGGTAGCCAATTTCATGCTCATTTTCCTCCCTCTTTTATGGCAGTTGTTACTGTTGCTCACCTGCTCCCATACACCAGGAACTCCCTCTGCTTCTTGGGAAATTTTCCACCAAAAATAGGAACTGAAAGTTCAACTCTACCAAGTTCTGAGACTTCCTGGCACTTAATATGTTCAGTGTTGTTTCAGACAATTTTGTGTGTTACGTCTTATGGCCGTAACTAAATGTTACTAAATTTTAACACTTCTCTCTTTAAAAAATTATTTGATCCAGATGATATACACACTTCAAAAATCAACAAGTGGGAAAAAAAAATGTGAAAAGTGGTAGAACTGTTTCTTGCCTTATTCAATATTCTTAATTCTAAAGAAAAGCTGGAAGTGGAATTTGTTATTAATAAGCTGATTCAAAACAATCAGATTGTTTCAAGGATTCAGAATATTCAATCAAAGTCTGGCCCTATTGAATTTAGGAGTTCACCTTTGTATTTACCAGTCCTTACATTCTACACCGTAAATACAAATGTTCAGTTTTTCTGCAAAGTTCTGCAGTGAGTGCAGTGTTTTTACATGACATTGATGCATTCTTTATGTCATGGTATTCACACAAATTTTCAAGGCAGGCTATACTTTGCATCTTTTAACTAATTCTACAATGTCGAGAAAAAGAGAAGGAAAAAAAACAAACAAAAATTTTTTTTTCAGTTATTTAGCTATGAAGGGAGGTTGTGGATGCCTCATCCTTTGAAGTATTCAGGCTGGATAAGGCCGTGAGCAACCTGGTCTAGGGGGAAGTGTCCCTTCCCATTGCAGGGGAGTTGGGACTACGTGATCTTAAAGGTGCATTCCCAGTCTGTAACATTCTATGATTCCATGAAATTCACTTTGTATTAATGTTACAGCTTCCCCCTTGGGGATAGCGAGGTCCACCCCCACCAGAGTTTTGCAGCCTCCAAAAAACGTTTGTGAGTCTTGTGTGCTGCACAATGTGCCCACGGTAGCCCCGAGACCATCACGGGAGCGGCGCACACGGGAAGGGCACACTGAGGACATGGACACTGCTTGTGTCACAGTCCTCGAGGGAGGGACATCCTCAGCAGCCTCAGAGCATTAGAGCTGACACTGGGTGCACACTCCAGTGTCCATGCATGTGTCTCTGGTTGAGTCCCAGATGTTTGGGATGTCCTTTAAGTGGGAGTGCATCGTCAACATTAATCTTACTGCATTTTCACCACCTCAGAAATGGTATTGCACAGTTTGCTTTGAGTTGTCACAAAGCTGACACACTTACCGAAAATTCCAAATACCTGTGTTTCTGTCAGGGTTTCTTTAGGCCCAGTGTATTTGTCAGCCCTTTTCTGCTATTTTTAAGACCAGGTTTTGTTTTTGTTGACACTTAAGTGGATAAAAGCACTTAATTAAAAGAAAAATTTAACAGCTGAAGGTCTGCTGTAAGGAAATTTTCATTGTATTTGTGCTGAAACCCAGCAGTGTAATGTGGTTTACTTTGACTGAAGATGAGTTGCAACGGAGTGAACCTCCATGCCTGGAGGTATTTAAAAGATGTGTAGACAGGACACTTAGGGACATCCTTCAGTGGTAGACTTGATAGTGATAGGTTATTTATATCATCTTAAGGGTCTTGTCCAACCTAAATGATTCTAGGATTCAATGATGATGGCCTCCTGTGATAAAAGGTATTTTATTCCAGATCTGAAAGTGGATAATGATACCACTTTTTTTTTTTTTTTTTAATGAAATAGTATATTTTTCTGTAAAAAAGTATGGGATCAGAAATACAGACAAATTCTGAGATATAAAGGTTCTTCAGAACTCTCTGTTCAGATGTGACAGTCTCCATGGGCTCTCCTTACTTCAGGTGCATTTCAGTGTACTGAAGGTAACTATGTTCCACTGTTTAGTCTGTAGCTTTAATAGGATTACATTTATTACTTTGATTACAGGGTTTATTTATATGCACTAGATTATATCATTAGCTTGTTGAGTTAGCACTCCTGTTTTTTTTGCCTGTTGTATTTCAGGCTGTCTAAATTCCTTTCTTTCAGAGTGATATCTCTAGGCTACAGGAAGGCATTGGAAAGGGTTGACCTGTTTGAACTCAATCAGGGTGATTCACCACACCGTGTGTGTCCTAACTTTGAAAAGCAGTGGAGAAGTCCAGAAGTCTGCCCCAGAATTAATGGTAGCCATAATTCTGACAGTAGGCAATATCCTTTTCTAAAGTTGAGTCTAGAAGCTGGAGAGGATTTAAAAAATACAACTGTTTATTCAACAGCCTACATTTCGTAGGATACAGAGGCCCCTCAGTGTTGGGATCAGTGATCTCTAGTATGGCTGTAGGATTTTTCTACAAATTGTTTAAGTTCAGACTTGCCTCTTAGAAAGACACCTGGTTACTTTTCAACATTTCAAATGATAAGGAATCTACTGTGACTGGTACAGAATGTACAGTGACTTTTACTTGATGATTAATTATCATTTTGTCAAAACTATCCAACTCTTTTCTCTTTGAACTTGTCTGCTTCTCTGTGTTTTTTCTTTGCATCTGTATTTCAGGTAGGTAGAGAAATCCATTATCAGTTTGCTGTCCATCATCACTATGATGACTAAGAAAATCTCTTTTTTTTTTTTTGAGCCCTTTTAAGAATCTTTTCAATTGTTTGAGCTAAATTCAAAATGAAAACATTGTTGCTCGACAATTGAAAATATTCTGAAATAATCAAAGGGTTATCTAGCCTTAAATATAAAGTTGCTGTAAGCCTGCTACAAATGAGAATGCATCTATATTGAAGCTTATCTTTCTTTTTTCTGTTACATTTTGTTTTGACCTGTGATAATAATTTCAGGATTAAAGTGTATTGTAATTATATTTGTGGATGATAGGGGCAACCCTAGGAATTGCATTTATCCTTTCCTGAATAACTATTAGGCAGGCTAAATAAAACCAGACTTCATTTCTTACCCCAAAGCTTTTCCTTTATCTGTAGGAAATGTTCTTTTTCAGATGATAGTACCTTGATGGCTTTAGATGGGCACTCTAATATTACATATTTTATATTGTAAATGTGGGTGAAGTTCAGAATTATTTTTTTCTCTTAATTCTCTCTATGTTTGTAATCTTGCAGGCTTCTTGCATCCAAAGAGTGCTATTTAAGAAAAGTTGCCACAAACTATCTTTGATTTTTCCATTATGGCAAACATTTAAATATTTATTGATTGAAGTTGCATTTCTGAAAGTTACAGCTGACATTCTGGCTTTTATGAGTCCACAAGTAATGAAGTAAGTTTTTAATGTGTTTCCTTTTATATTCAAAGAGCAATATTAATAATAAAGCTCAATGGTTACCAGTATCTAAACGTCCCTCCCCATGATCAGCTGAAAATGATCTAATGAAGGAAAGCTCAAAGAGATCAGGAATTTCATAGCTAAAGGACTGAGACAAAATTAGTAAAAGTTCCACAATATTGTTTGTAAGTATTTAATACACAAATATAAAATCAAATGCTAAGAAAAATGGACTAAAAAATATACTTAACTTTCCTTCTGTTTTGTCAATTTTTTTCCATGTCTACTTTTTAAAAACTCACATAAATTTTTAATATTTAATGGCATTTAATGGGAAACTGCAGTGACACTGGTATCATGTTGCTGGTACCATGAGGTTGATAGAAGTGGTTTTTAGAAATTGTGCTTACCATAGACGTGTTAAGAGATGATCAAATACCAAGTGTTTATAAAGAAAAGAGTTAATGAACAGAATTATTGGTTACCTCCAAAATATGCCCTGATTCAATGTAATCCTGATCAAAATGGTTAACTGTAACATCTGAAGATATATGGCTGGTGTTTATTTAAGACAATCTTTTATTAACACAAAAATCAGAATTTTCCTATAGATTTTTTTTTTTCCTTTCTTGCTCTAATGGTTGGTAGTTACAGTGTTTCGAAGTACATATACCTAACTTAAAAAAAAAATTCTTTTGTAAAATTCCTTTCTTTTATTCTTCATTTTTACTCCGTTGTCAGAGAAGTCAGCAATAGCACATGCATGTCAAGATTTGTATTTGAGAATTGCTTCTGAGCCAACAGATTGGAAAACATAGATAAAACCTGCCATTTTTAACATCAGATTTTGTCGTGATCTTTCACCATACCTAGACCCAAAATAGACTCAATTAAACAAGTTGCCAGTGTCTTAGTTTATGAAATGTTTATTGTTGGTTGCTGACTTTATGGATGGAATTTAAAATTAATTTTCTTTTATTTTCAGAGCAATCATAGTGGCCAGTGAAACCCAGCCTAGTTCATACAGGAGTGGCTGTGGCTATTGCCCTGGTTTTTGTAGTTCTCTCACAAACTCTCCTCCATCAGTTGCACCATCGGAACAACATTCTTACTGCAGTCAAAGTCAAGACTGCTGCTGTTGGCCTCATCTACAAAAAAGGCAGTCGTGTCCTACTTCTCTTTCAAAACAAAACCTAAAATACACACTGTGTTAAGAGACAACATGCTTACTTAGTCTGGTCAAAACACAGGATGTTACACTCTGGTGACAGACTAACAGACTGACGTTGTATTTTGATGATTATTTATTTATAGTAATTTGGAATTTAAGCAGCATTTCTCTTGTAAGACTGTAGTCCTGAAATTACACACTTTTTGTCAGCCACCTGTACAAACATAGTATTGGAAATACATGTAGAAACTGAGCTTATTCTATTTTGGTTATGGGTTAATTTCCCAAATTTACTGAATGATATGGGAAAACTGTTTCGGTTGGATGTCTGGGAAAAAGTAAAGGTAATCAGGATCACTGTTTTTACTATGTAGTAGTGAATATGAGAATCTAAACTTTGCCACACTGTCTCCTTCAGAGGTTACAGTTTTCCCTGATTTTAGTGAAATTGCTGTGGAGTTCAATACCCAGTAGTTTCATTGTTTCTCTGATGTTTAAAAGATGAATAACTGCTGTGGAAATCTGTCTATAATTTATCCCACCTTTAATAAGATATGCTGAGGTAGCAGCATTATCAGCTACAGGAAATGCAAGTGCTAATAATGTAGAAGTGAAAGTAGCTGTCTGACCTATAAAAACATTTACTATCTTATTATGTTGCATATGAGGTGATGAAGAGATTAAAGTCTGTTTTACCAGGTTCAGCTGTGCCCTAACTGTGGTCCTTTTAGCAGTCCAGGTTGCTGATTTTTTGTGGCCTCTGTATTTTCTGGTTGCAGGCCTTAACTCTAGCAAATTCCTCACGACAGCACTATACAACTGGGCAGATTGTCAACCTGATGTCAGCAGATGCTCAGCGACTCCTGGAGCTCGCCATCACCGTGAACCTGTTGTGGTCAGCACCTTTTCAGATAATCATGGCTGTTGTCTTCCTCTGGAAAGAACTTGGCCCCTCAGTCCTTGCAGGTGTTGCACTGCTGCTTTTGGTTATACCTACAAATGCACTCACTGCAGCCAAAGTATGAAACTGAAGGTGAGCTATTTAAATAAGCATAACGAGGAGGGGCTAAGTTGGCATAGTACTGGAGTGAAGGGGGAGGTTGATTATGCATATATTAGAATAGTGTTGTTGGCATCTAAGCTAAACCCCAAGCAAATAAACAGTGCCAAGCTGCAGCTCTTTTTCAGCGAGGGAAGAAGTGTAACTGCAGAAAGGGAGCCCTGTGTTTGATAGCTAAACTAGTGTATAGGTTGGACACCTAAATTTTCATTATCCTGAAACAATACTTTTGTATTAGTAAAAATCACTGTATGACTCAATTTAGGAAACAGCTACATTCTTGGATATGAGCTAATTCCATTCAGTAAGGGATTTTGTAGGATTATGCCCCTCTTCCAGTTTTCCTGTTCAGGCTAAGCTGCTCACTAAAATTAGCACATTCTCCTGAGATTACAGGAATTGCCCTGGAGGTACTGTGTGTGCTCTGACTTTGTTTCTGCTCCTCTGATGCTACAGATCTCTTGGCACTCTATTGCCTGTTACCATGACAATTTCCACTGGAAAAAAATACTACAACCCCAAGTTTTGCATTGCTATCAAGGCAATTAGTTGTCTTATTCTGCCTTTGATGATGTAACATGCAGTGAAGAATCTGGGTCCCCATTAATTCTTTTATAAGGCTATGACTGTTCAGAGATGTTGAAAAAACACCAAAAACCTCTCTCACCTCTTCTGCACGTGAGGTGCAGCAACTACACGTGCACTTAGATCCCTTCTGCGATATGAGAGAGACAAGAAATGCAAAGGACTGAAAGTTTTCAACTCGTTGTTGTATATGAATAAGCCTCAAAACATTAAAGAGGCTGTTAATGATTATTATGGAAATGTGAGATGCAGAAGTGCCTAAGTGTAGTATAGGAGGGAGAATTTCTCTGTTAATTGGTTCTTCAATTAACAATGTATTAATCAATAACAGAAGAAAGCTTCATCCTAAATCCTGTATATATACATCTAGCTATATACAGTGTTTTCTATTGTATAGCATTACCTATATATTTGTGTGTGTGTATTTAGTGTTACACTAAATTGTTAGTGAGTGTGTATTAACCTACTTAGAGATTTTTAAGATCAAAACCATATTATATTTCCTGAACACCCTGGGAACTTGAAGCCTGTTACGATTTTAATTCAACATAAAGCAAAAAAAAAAACCGAACAAAAATTGAAATGTGCTCTTCATGGTATTTTAATGTATTTAATCCTTTGTGCCATCTAATGATTTTTTTAAATGCTAAATATATATCTGAAAATGCTGTAATTGTAGCACTAGTGTGCTTTTCATCACGGTAAATACAACATTAAAGGTATTTATTGCCTCCAGAACACTGCATGTTTTGCTTTCCAAATACATTTGTTCATTGAAGAGTTAAAACATTGCTATCCTTTAACCAGAAAAGCCAAATGGAGTATTCAGATCAACTAGTCAAGGTACTAAGTGAAATATTACATGGAATAAAGATAATGCCACCACTAATAAGGGGCTTGGTTGTAAAGATACTATATTATTACTATTGTATATTACTATAAAGATATGTAAGTTATTTTAAAACTAAGGTTTTGTGACTAATACTTCAGCTGACAATAATAAAAGTTTAAAGAGAAAATGTTTTAGCATAATGTGCTTAAAGGGTTTTTGGAAAATATTTACTGGTTTAATATGATTTGAAAAGCTTCCTAGCCATGATGCGTGAATTTTACCACCACATTTTAATGAGAATGTAAAATATGTTAATAGATGTCTGAAAACCTTTAGCAAAGTGAGATTGTAGCATAGAAGAAAAGCACTCTTAAAAGTCATCTTATTTTTGTTATTTTGCCAGTTTTGAAACCAGCTTGTCCTTTATGATACATGAGGGACATACTGAAATCTGAAGAATTAAGAGTGACTAGGGTATATCTCCCATGAGAACAACCTGCTTTAGAGTTATATCAGGTCTGCTTTCATTTGTAAAACATTCAGATTTTTGTAGTTTGGCATTGCTGAATACTTAAAAATGATGGATATTAAGTTAATTTCTGAAGCATTGTCACTGCTTTTTTGTTGTATTAAAATGTGCTTATTTGATTGTCTAGATCCCGAAACTTTGTGCATGGGAACCTGCCTATCAAAGGAAGGTCATGAGGATTAGAGAACATGAGGTGGATGTTTTGAAGTCGTCTGGCTATCTGACAACTTACTCCATGCTGACCTTGACATGTATTCCTTTTATGGTTCGTTTTATAAAACTATAAATTTTTGCAGAGATGTTTCTCATGTTCCCTGTTATTTTAGCAGCTGGCTCGGTCACAAATGTTGCCTCACAGTACCTCAAAACATAAAATTTCTCAACACAATATATTTCAATTTTCAGGTTCTAATGCTATGTGTATGACTAGAGAAGAAGGAGACAGATTATGAATTGACCTGGGTTAGAAAGTCAGAAACCAAACCCAAAGCTCCTGAAGCTCATGCCCTGCTTTAATCATACTGTTTCTTTTGCATAGAAATCAACTACCTTCTTTATACTCCTTTTCTAGGTTTTAGGGGAGTGCCTTTTCAATCTCTATTTTTTTAGCTATTTCGTCTCAGACAGTGAACTCTAATTACATGAAAGCTTTGATTAAAGAAGGAACTCTCAGAGGTGCAGGAACAGGCCATCTCCATGTGCTAAAAGATGAGCTGAACAGAGAGCTTTGGCTGAAACTTGGGGGGAAAAAGAGAGTTCATGGCCTTTGGAAGAAGACTCGGGCAACTTAACAGGACTACAAGGATGTCGTGAAGGAGGGGGAAAATTAGAAGGGCCAAGACCCAAATAAAACTTAATCTGGCCACTGCCATAAAAGACAATAAAAATATTTCTATAAATACATCAACAACAAAAGGGGGACTAAAGGGAATCTCCATCCTGTATTGAATGGGAAGGAAACACAGTGACAAAGGCTGAGGGAAAGACTGAGGTACTTAATGCCTTCTATTCCTGAATCTTAATAGTGTAAGACCCGTTGTTCACTGGAAAACAAAAATAGTATCTGTGTATAAATTCTAGTTAAAACGTAATTTTGCTTCTTAATTTTTTTTTTTTTTTTTTTAATTTAAAAGGTCTCCCTGCCTACATTTGGAGTCTTCGTTTATCTGGACAAAGAGAATGTTTTAACAGCAACTAAAGTGTTCACATCTATTTCTTTATTCAACATTTTGCAGCAGCCTTTGTTTGATTTTGTGACAGCCTTAGAGCCAAAAGGAAGAAAAACCTGAAGAGCAGGAAGGGATGTCAACCCATGACATTTTTACCATCTGTGATCTCTGCTGTAGCTCAGGTAAACCTAGTATGATCAAGTGCTATAAAAGGCTCATTTTGTATTCTGTTGTGTTTCAGCCATTCTGTGAGTGATTAAGTAGCTTGATTATTTTAAGTTACATTTTACTGAGGTGAAACTGCATGTATTTTTATTGGCATGCAAAGCATGAAGGCTGTTTAAAGGATGTCTCTCAGTCTTTTAAGTAGAATAAACTGCAGTATAGGGGCCAGGTACAAGCTGCCTTCAGCAACCTCTAACTTGCAGACAAGTAAATTTATCCTTAAAGTCCTTATTGCAGTTCTTTAAATGGTACATGATCAAAAGATAAGAAATACTAATGTCTCATAATTCCAAGGGTATTGCAGTCTTTTTCTCTTACCGTGACCACAACCCATGTGTGACGGAGTATTTGCAGAGAGGATAACTAATTTTTGTTCCTCAATATTTCCAGCTTGAGTGTCAGCATTCCTGAAGGCTCTTCAGTTGCTGTTGTGGGACAGGTTGGATCTGGAAAGTCATCTTTTCTTTCTGCTGTTCTTGGAGAAATGGAGAAACCTGAAGGAACGGTTCAGAGAAGAGTAAGATTGTCCGTGTTTCCCTGCCCTTCCCACTCCTCAATACCTCAATTAAGCAGAACTAATTAACAGATTGTCCTGGTTTGGACAGGTGTCTACTAAGGAAGGCAGGAGTCCCCCTCCCACCCCGGAATGAAAAAAAATGTAACCCCCTTCCTCCCGAACTATTATAATTCTGAAAATGAGGGGCTTTCAGGCAAATATATCAGAAATAGGAATAACAGGT